>JAPQWV010001953.1:0-68067 GCA_027422505.1 Craterostigma plantagineum | reverse complement strand
ACCCTGTCGGGCAACTGCCGGTCCGCTACCTAGGTGTGCCGCTCATCACCTCCCGCCTGACACTACAGGATTGCCAGCCGCTGATTTAGAGTGTCGATCGTCGGCTAGGCGCATGGCTGAACCGATCCTTATCGTATGCCGGGCGCTTACAATTAACGAAATCGATCCTTCTTGCAGTCCTTGTCTATTGGTCGGGGGTATTCCTCATTCCAAGGAGTCATGCGGGTCATTGAGAAGCGAATGCGAAAGTTCTTGTGGGCGGGATCCGCTAAAGGTGGGCGTGGGCCGATGTCTGCTTGCCGTCGGCTGAGGGTGGACTGGGTCTTAGATCGATCGAAGTGACAACCGTGCCATTCTACTTAAGCACCTTTGGCGGCTGCTCACTCGGGACCAGGAATCCATTTGGGTGCAATGGCTGCTCCACACTCGGCTGGCAAGCTAAATCCCTTTGGAGGTGTACGCACGTCTCCCCACAACTCTTGGATTTGGAATAAGCTGCTCAAACTACGGCCAAGCTTCCGTAGCAGATACAGTTCTGCGTGGGAAATGGGGGAGACGATCCTTTTGTGGCGCGATCCCTGGCTGCTCTATGGTCCGCTAATTGAGAGGTTTCCACGGTGGCCGATGGTGATGGGGCTGCCCATTGACTCTCGACTAAGCGCGGTCATCAACCGTGACGGCTGGCATTGGCCCGCCCACACTACGACGGAGTATTTGGAGCTGGGCATCGTTACTCCCACCGATCCGGCCCACTTATGGGGACTCCTTCCGTTGGCTGGGCACGGCGGATGGCACCTTCACAACTCGCTCAGCCAGTGATGCACTACGGCTGTCCCGACCGCGAGTCAGCTGGATCGGCTTACTTGGGGGCTGTCTACGTGTCCCACGCCATGACTTTATCCTATGGCTGGCGATTCACGATCGGTGGGTGACGCGGGATAAGGCATGGATAGCAGCTATGGCGGGAACGATGACATGCCTCCTCTGCGAGGAGCCGGTCTGCGAAACCACGCAACATCTCCTATTCGACTGCCCGTTCCCCGCACTACTTGGACATCCTTCAGCGTTTGGGTCCAATTCCGTTGGCCGCACAGGTCTTGGCCCCTAGGCTTGGCATGGGCAGCACGCAGATGGAGGGGCAAGCACCTTCACAAGGCAGCCTATAGGCATCTTGGCGTCCCTTGTATATCACATTGGAGGGAGCGCAACCGACGATGGAAGGAAGGCTATTCGCGATCAGCCGAGCACCTGATTGATTCTGTTTCTTCACATTATTAGACTACGTCTATGTACGCTTGAGTCCACATATCAGTTACAGATGATAGCCTTACGTAGGATTTGGCGCATAGCTTGGTAGCGTTCTTATGTTATGTACTCTCTTGTTTGTTATTAATATTACTGACCCCTCCCTTCAAAAAAAGAAAATCTGAAATGATTCTCAAAACTTAGGGTTTTCTAAACAAGTTAGAATTCGAGTTCCTATGATTGCACAGAGTCATGGATTAAACTACATATATATATATAAGTGAAAACATGCTAAAACATTACCGAATCAAGTAATCCTGAATACTTTCACATACCTCTATCGACTTTCGATTTGCTAACTCTCCAAGTTGCTGAATTCTACTCGACGTTGCCTTTGTTTTTGAGAGTTCTTCTTACTTAATCGTTTTCATAGGGAATATATGTCTTAGATAAGTATTAAGTTTTGAAGTTAGAGATTATGGGACAAGCTGATGACATAACTTTTCCCTAATATATAAGTAACTTAGTTTTCCATGTTAATCTTAAAAAAAAGACTTGGGCCTTAACTATGTATTAAATAGCCAACATTGAGTCCCTATGTTATTTTTATCATTGTTGTTCTATTATTATTTTATGGCTCTAACATTATAAGTACTTGTGTATTATTTTCGGACATTATTTGAAACTATAAAAATCGATCTAATTCACAAATTATATTGATTACGTCAAAATCCCGTATTAAATTTTACGGGTATTACATCCTCCTCCCTTAAAAGAATTTCGTCCCCGAAATTACGCCGACTGGAAATAATTCGGATAACGAACTTTCATATCATCCTCACGCTCCCAGGTGGCTTCCTCAATTGATTGATTGCGCCACAACACCTTAACTAACAGAATAGTTTATTTCCGTAGTCGTTTCGACTCGTACATCAAAATCTCTACGGGCTTCTCTTCGTAACTCAAGTCAGGCTTGAGTTGTTGATAGAGAAGTTTTTTTTTGGTGTAAGGTCCCTTATATATATATAAACGTGTACAAAATAAGTGGGAGATCAACTCCACACAGCCAACCAGTAACAGGCTACTGGGCAAACACAAACGACAACCGTCTATTATCTAAGATACAAATCTACCAAGCTACTCGCCACAATCTGCGAATAGCATTCCGCTGAAGCTCGTACTTAGCCGACGTACCACTAATCCTCATAGTAACCAACGCGAGCACGCATCCGACGATTCGATGAGGGGGCGTGATAAGCCCCTCCCGCCATCTTCTGTTACGTGCCTGCCAGATGTGATAGACGAGCGAAGCTAAAATATGGCGCGATGCAGCATGGAGAAGGTGCTTCCCCCGCCAGCGAGCCGACGCCCATCTATGCCCGCATGCCAATCGGGGATCGGCCAAGGCCATCTAATCCTCCTCCTAAGCAGGCGAATGCACTGACATGAGAATGCACATTCGAAAAACAAGTGATGTGCCGTCTCATAATGCAGCTCATCACATAATACACATGCTGGTGTGCCGGCCCTCTGAGCCACCCATGGATTGTCCCTCGTTGCCAAGCGCTCCTGTATGCCAAGCCAGAGGATAAAATCATGTCTTGGTACCTTCAACGGCCCCCAAAAAGGGCTGCCCACGGCACAGGTGATCGTCTGTACCCAATCGCCTCTCTGGCCAAACAAGACGTCATGTACCATCAGCCGCCCCATTCCAAATTATAGTATCCTGACTCCCCACATCCACCGGTGGAAGCAGACGACTAATCTCCATGTACTCCAATGTTCCTTGCCCTGGCCAGTTCCATCCCTGCGAATTGATAACTACACTCAACCTTGAGTCAGATGGCAGCCCCATCGCAAGGGGGCCACGAGGAAAACGCTCCAGTAATGGTGTGGGCAGCAGCCATGGATCCTTCCACAACCATAGCGTAGACCCGTCTCCAATCCTGAAGTGACCAGAGGCCGAATCAGCGGTCTAAGTTGCAAAAGCTTCCTCCAGCTCCAAGAGTGGTTCGCTGAAACATGGTGATCCCATATTGAACGTGAATAAAGTCACGTCTATATAACCAAGCCACCCAAATCGAGTCAGGCATTTTTTTTTTTGTTTTTTTTTGGTAACCGGGGAAAGCCGATGGTGAAACCCCGGGGCCGACCCACTACCTGCTAAACGGGCCGACCAGGTTCAATCGCACATGTCTGGGCCCATGTGGGCAGGCCTGGAGAAATGTCACAGGGTGGAGGTTCGAACCCAGGACCTCTCCCAACATGACTCCAGGCACCTCCCCCTCAACCAGTAGAGCTGAGGGCTCAGTTTTACGCAGCACACTCCATAGCATCTTCATCAGGAGCGCTTTATTATCAGCGGTAATCGATCTCAGGCCGATTCCCCCCTCAGCCACGGGTAAGCAAACACCTCCCATGTCACCTTTGCGGATGAGCCCCCCCATAAGAACGTCCTAAAGCGAGTTTCCAAAGCCCTGACAACACCCTTAGGCAGTAAGAAGACTCCAGACCAATACACATGCAAGGCCTGGAGTACTGACTTAATCAGTTGTAGACGACCGGCGTACGACAGAGAGCGGTTAAGCCAAGATCCAAGGCGTTGGTCCACCCGTTGCAATAATGGTGCACAGTCTCCAATTGAGAGGCGAGAGGCAATGAGAGGTACCCCCAAGTACCGAACAGGTAGGCGTCCCACTCGAAAGCCCATAATCGCCTGCAGCTGCGATGTCAATCCGTCAGCCCGGCGCGAAAGGTACATCTCACTTTTGTCGGGATTTGGTTGTAACCCCGACAATGTCGCAAACCGCCCCAATGCATCCTTTAGTACTCCAATCGACTCCACATCCGCATAACTAAAAAGCAGCAAGTCATCAGCAAACGCTAACGAAGCCAGACCCATCGCCTCACACCTCCAGTGATACCGAAATCGTGGTGCCTCAGATATGCAGATGGATAGCAGCCCATGAAGCACCTCCATGACCAAGGTGAAGAGATACGGCGAGATGGGGTCGCCCTGTCTGATTCCCCTCCTCCCCTCAAAAAACCCGACCACCTGTCCATTCAGATTCAGCGAGAAAGTGGTCGTCGTCAAACACGAACGGATCCATCCAATGTATGTTGGATGAAATCCCATGGCTTCAAGAACAGCCAACAAGAAGGTCCATTCCACCTTATCGTAAGCCTTCGCTAGGTCCACCTTAAACATCGCCCTTGGCGGGCGCCCCTTGGAGTTATATCCAAGGCAGAGCTCCTGTGCCAGAAGAATGTTATCGCTAATACGACGGCCAGGAATGAAAGCCGTCTGTGTCCCATGGACTAAGCCTGGCAAAGAAGGCTTTAGACGGTTGGCCAAATCTTAGATATCACCTTGTACAGGACATTACAGCATGAAATGGGCCGGAAATCTGTCGCTCGCCGTGGAGACTCTGTCTTAGGGATCAGAGTGATGAGGGTACTATTAAGTCCCTTGAGAAGCTTGCCTGTACGAAAGAAATCGAGGACAGCATTAACGATATCATCACCGATAACTCCCCAGGCCGCCTTGAAGAAAGCAACCGTGTACAGATGCGTGCGTAATCGATTCTATCCCCTCTCGTGGTAACAGCATCCGCATACAACGGGCGTCCTACGACGCTCGCCACCACCCCAAGGCCTTGCTGCGTCCAAAGCTCGCATGGGACGTTCCAGAGTTTCACCCACAATGGGACATGGGGACGTAACAAAGGGGATCCTATCAACTTGTTCCGACCTAGGATAATAAGCTCATGAGCTTGGTCTTACTTTTTTTTTGGAATTGTTCACTAAATGAAAGAAACAGGAGTACAAGGACAGCGTACATGATAACGCTCATGACGCAACAAGCGGTAACAGACTACCGACCAGACAGCACAACAAAACCAAAACAACCCAGACACCAACCAGGTCCCTAAGAGAAACACCAACACATGGTAACAAAGGCAAGGAGGTGTACAATCCAATAACAATCAACAGATCCTGGCACCAGATGTAGTGCCAGTAGGGCAGTCGGTTGAAGTGCGAACAAAGTGCCAGAGCACAGCGGAAGACACTTCAGTGCAGAAGTTTCAAATGGAGGGGAGGAAGCGCAGCAATTGCGTCCGCAGGTCTGGTCGGGGGGAGGCGTGGACGCCAACTCCTGTTTCTTTCCGCCAAGGAGGCCAACCAGCAAGTGGAGCCCGCCAGCGACCCGTGCAAGCGGGTAGGACACCCAAGAAGAACCAGCGAGGCCAACCAGGCAGGACACAACACCCAAGAGAGGCCCAGCAGCAGCATAAGCAAGGGACACCACCAGCTCAAAACATCCCCCAAAGCAGCCAACCTACAGAGAAACGAGGAGAGAGGGAGGCAAAGCACACTCCAGAGCTAAAGAAGAGAGTAAGGAGGAGAAGGCTAAAGAGATGAGATCCTCCCTGAGACCACGGTGCAGGCCACCCGCCAGCCCCGAAAGGAAGAGTGGATGGAACGTGAGCAGCGCAAGGACCTCCTGAAAAGGGCAACAAAGCCACTGAGCGAACCTCATGTACTGTTTCTCTTTATTTAGTGACCATTTCCCAAAAAAATGGTGGCCGTTCGACGCAAGGCGAGATTAGAGGGTTCGACACCCACGTGACGACGAGTCAACATTTCGAGATCAAAGACCCGGTCATTTTACAATCCATGTAATAGGATCAGTTCAGAAATAGCCCGCGCATTTGTCCATTTAAATTGCTTTCCTAGGGTTAGGAATTTAATTAACGCATTTATGTGCTCGTGCTTAATTTTTGATTTGCTATGGGAGTACAAACTCCCATAAAATAGTAAGTGAGTAAGGGATTGGATGCCCTGTCTTCTATCAAGCTCGAGTTAAGTTGTTATGAAATCTAAATGCAAGGTTTGGTTACGGGTATGCCGGCGCCTTGCATTTGTTTTCGTTTCGATTTGCTCGTGTGCGTTAGCGTCGCTCGCCAAGACCACACTGTGCAGTAAAACGTACGGTTCAAGTGTGCGGTTTTGAGCAGAGTTGATAGGTCGCACTTAGACAGTCACACCGCCTTGTTCCGGATTTGCCGGCGGGGGTCCCTAACTGAGACAAAGATAGTGAGACATTCGACGAGGTCGGATTCGTGCGGAGCACGACTTCGTGGGCCGCTGCAAAACAATAAAACGATAGAGGTGAGGTTTGCATCCGCCCACGAGGACATCAACTCCACTATCGAAGTTATCAACGAAACTTCCAAAACATCCAATGGGAGAAAATGGTGTTTATGAAGATAGTGGGAGTCAAACGGAATAGAAGTCCTCGTTCGCATTTGATGATCTATACAAACGACTTAATATGCCTTTTATTTTCTGCAGTGTTTTCTCTGTGTAATTATGTCAACCGCTTTAAACATACTGCTCAAGGAGAATAGGTTGACTGGGTCAAACTATTCAGACTGGCTTCGCAACCTGAGGATTTTCCTTCAGATTGAGAACCTAGTGTATATCCTTGACTCCGAGCGGCTCCAGGTTATACATACGGGTTCGTGGAATGTGCGTGGTCTTAACAAACAAGACCACAAGAGGGCGGTGGGGCATTTGATCGAACAGGAGGGATTGAGTATGATTGGGCTATTGGAGACTCGAGTTGCGGAATCTAATGCGAGTTTCATTTCGAGTGGGATTTGAGGACGATGGAGTTGCGGACTCGAGTTGGGGCATTTTACTTCACCGTCGAGAAACGAAAGAAGACTTCAATCTCCAAGTTTAACTCAGACGTAGCTCCCTTCTTTTTGTTTTGGGTGTGAATTCTGAATAACGTGGCCCGAGTCCGCGACATACTTTCGTAATATCGATACGTGAAATACGTCGTGAACTTGCGATAGGGAAGCCGGCAATTCTAACTGATATGCAACCTCGCCAACTCGTTTGACTGTCTTGAAGGGGCCTATGTATCTGGGACCTAGCTTGCCCTTCTTTCCAAAACGCTTTACTCCTTTCATTGGGGAGATCTTTAGAAATACTTGATCACCTTCTGCGAACTCCAAGGGTCGTCGTCGATGATCTGCATAACTCTTCTGTCGACTCTGAGCCGTTCGCATCCTTTCTCGCATTTTTGTTACCGCTTCTGTTGTTTCACGTATTATTTCTGGTCCCAACAAAGTCTGCTCGCCGATTTCGTCCCAATGGACCGGGAATCGGCACTTGCGTCTGTATAACGCTTCATACGGCGCCATTCCGATTGTAGCATGGAAACTATTGTTGTAGGAGAATTCGATCAATGGCAAATATTTGCTCCAATTTCCCCTGAAGTCTAGCACGCACGCTCGTAACATATCCTCAAGGGTTTGGATTGTTCGCTCAGACTGCCATCGGTCTGAGGGTGATATGCAGTACTGAACGAGAGCTTAGTTCCCATCGCTTTCTGTAAGCTCTGCCAAAAGTTGGATAGAAATCTCGAATCTCGATCCGAGACAATAGAGATTGGAATTCCATGGAGTCGAACAATTTCCTGAATATACAATTCAGCGTAGCGTTCCATTGAAAAAGTAGAGTTGATAGGAAGGAAATGAGCCGATTTAGTTACGCGGTCGGACAATTACCCAGATAGCGTCATGGCCTTTCGTCGTCTTAGGTAAACCAACGACGAAGTGCATCGTGATATGGTCCCATTTCCATTCGGAATTGGTAAAGGCTGTAGAGTTCCAGCTTGTCGCTGGTGTTCCTTTTGATTAGTTGGCATGTCATACATCTACTTACGAACGTGGCGATATCCTTTTTCATTCCCGGCCACCAATACGTGATTCGCAAATCTTGGTACATCTTGGTCGCGCCGGGGTGTACTGAGTACGTTGTTGCGTGCGCCTCTATCATTGTTAGTCGCCGTAATTCTTCGACATTGGGCATATATAGGCGATTCTTGTATAACAAGGTTCCATCTACCCGAGTTTCGAAGTCTTCGGGTAGTGCGTCTTTCGCCTTCATGTAATTCATCCTCTTCTTGTGCTTTTCTGATTCGCTCTAGCAACATAGGTTGTAGAGTCAGCTCTGCTAATTTCATCTCGACTTCGCCTAAATTGACTGTTTCCACTCCAAGTCTGTGCAATTCTGTACTCATCGCCTTTCGACTGAGCGCGTCTGCGACTACGTTCGCTTTGCCCGGATGATAATTGATAAGGCAGTCGTAATCTTTTACGAGCTCCAGCCATCGTCGTTGTCGCATGTTTAACTCCTTCTGGGTGAAGAAGTACTTCAAGCTTTTATGGTCTGTGAAGATCTCACACCTTTCTCCGTAAAGGTAGTGTCTCCAGATTTTTAGCGCGAAAATCACAGCTGCTAATTCTAGATCGTGGGTCAGGTAGTTCTTCTCGTACTCTTTAAGTTGTCGTGAGGCGTAAGCAATCACTTCACCGTTCTGCATCAACACACATCCTAGTCCATTCTTCGAAGCGTCGCTTTAGACTAAGAATCCTCCTGTTCCCGATGGAATTGTTAGAATGGGACGAACCAAATTAAGTGAAAAAAGAAACGCGCAGTTGACTTTCGTTGACTTCTCTCTCTAGCGAATTCCCTCTCCAAACCCTTCGACTTTTCACCTTCCATCACCACCATCCACCACCAGCCGCCACCTGAGTCACCCACCACCTTGAGGATCGTCGGCACCACCCTCGCCACCTCCATTGCCGGGTTCAGACGGCGATGGGAGGGGTATAATCCCCCCTTCTTCATCCGTGTCTTTTCATCTTCTGCACTTTGGCTGTGTTGATGGACTCCCTATCAATGGATTTGGATATGCCTGAAGCTGTGTCAGTCTATGGAATCACTCGAGCTAATGGTATTGGCTTTGAGGATCGATTCGATGTCGCCGCCTTTGAGGCTCGTATGGATCGTGTCAATGGTACCAAAACCGGCTCTCAGCCACCACCGGAACAACCTCTCGTCGCCCCTAATAGGTCGGAGCCACCACATAATGGGTCTGCCCTTAATCGCAACTTTCATGTCCCGAGCCACAATAATGCTCAGCATGTTCGCCGCAAGCGACGATACACCTCCTCTGTCATACCACTCCGTGACCCTCGTTTTGCCCGCCGACCACTGCGTCCAGGCACACCACCGCCGCCATCTAGTTCAGATCTGAACATTGAGGTTGCCGCTGAAGATGCCCCAAGAATTGGAAACGGCGCACTCCGGAACAGATTGCTACCGACATTGAGGTGCTTCTTTGCTTGCGTTTGGCCACTATCACAAGCAAGTACCTTCTCCAGGCGAGTGCTCTCCGACGGGTTTGGCGAATTGCCTGGTAGGGAGGTAACGGGATGGCATCGGTCCTGCCCTCCAGTTTGGCTACCGTGGCTGATTCGCCTGGGATGGGTCACCCCCCTTGGGATCCCCCTATCTTCTTAACCCTCCCCCCTTGTTTATTTCTTCTGCTCTCTCCTTGTCTCTTTGCTTGGGTGCAGGTTGCTGCGACTTGTGGTTTGGTGGCCTTCGTGGGGATGGATGCTTGCGGGACATGAGGCTGGCCATGGCGGGCGTTCTACTCATGGTCTTCTTTATCCTTGGAAAACAGGAGTGGCGTTTCATCGCATCGCACCGACCTGCCCCGCGGATGACCCCATTCCCGCCTGAAGCTTGTCCTACGTGATACTGTCTTCGGTTTCTGTGCTTGTTGGCGCTGTTTTGGCACTTAGCCGGGCTCCCCTGCTGGTACTACATTTGGTGCCAGATACCAGTTGAGTGAAGTGGTTTTCGACGCCTACGTAGCCGTGTCTTGCTTGTTCTTGATGTTGTTGGCTTAGGTCATGTTGGGACCTAGTAGGTCGTTTTGGTGGCCTTGTTTTTAGTGCTGGCAGGTCGGTTTTTTCATTACCGCTTGATACGTCATGAGCGATATCATGCACGCGACTTTGTAACTCCTGTTTTTCCTTTATACTAGTGACACATTCCAAAAAAAAAGAATCGGAATGGCCCACAGCCCTAGGGTCTCGCCGGCTGCACCCCAAGCCACACATACCGAAACCGGGCCCAGAACATCCCGTAGTGGGCCTCCAGCCGAGAATGCAGCGCCCAATCTGCCGGAACAAGCCCCTTTAGCTGAAGAGGCGTCGGATACGGAACAGCCACTAATTGACCACTGTGCCATAAGCGACGAACAACTGAACAGCGGGGGGGCAGAGAGAAGAACACCAAGGGAAGGGCCACCTAGGGCTTCTACTAATGCCTCTACACCTCCCGGGCAAAGGGTCTCTAACGTCGGGCTCCGGTTCTCTAATGAGGCCGTGGCAAAGACGAATTTGTTGCTAAGAAATACTTCCTTTGCGGCCGTTGTTCAGGGAGCCTCCCCCAATCGTGATCAACCGCGGTGCACCCCCTTACGCGGCTTGCCTTATCCTACACGGCACCAACAATGGTTAACGGCGAGGCGGCAGCGTGCCCGCCTTGGGAGGTGATTGAAAAAGGTACGGTTCGATGGGCCCACACCCTTGTTGGGTATTTTCTGGGGAAAAAACCATATTTCCCCCACGTTGAAAGGTTTGCCCGATCTATGTGGACGGACCTTGTTGAGGTTCGGGCAACGATTAATGGTTTCTTCAAGTTCAAGTTTGCGACGGCCGAAGCTTTAGCCGCGGTCCTGGAAGGAGGCCCATGGCTCATGCAGGGGCAGCCCCTCTTCCTTGAAGCGTGGCGGGTTGGGATGTCATTTGAGAAGAAACAACACGCGGCTGTCCCGCTTTGGATTAAAATGCGCAATGTTCCTACAGAATTGTGGACCCAAGAGGGCTTGGGAATTGTTGCGAGCGTGATAGGCAAGCCACTACTTGCGGACGCCGTGACAGCTAAGGCTGAGAGGCTTGAATATGCAAGGGTTTGTGTTGAGAAATCACTTGGGGAACCATTCGCCGAGCAGTTTAATGTTAGAGTTCCTACCACGGAGGGAGGACAAGTGAGTGTTGTACCTATTCGGGTAGAATATGAGTGGAAACCCAACAAATGCATGGCTTGCTACTCTTGGAACCACGGAGAAGGAAACTGCCCTAAAAATCAGCCCAAACCGACTCACCCCAAACCGGCCCGCCCCCAACAACCCATAACAGACCCAAAAACCCCCCTCGTGGTCGAATGACCAACCAAGGCCGCCCGCGCTACCAGCGACACGGCTGCATGCGCAGCCTAGGCGCTAGCGCAACCACATGGCTCCACTCGGCTGATATGCCAATCCACCATCGGTTAGCAAACGCCACCTAGTCGTGAATGCAATTCTTTGGGTGACAAAGGTAAAGCCATTGTTACTAAGGCGGCCAATGTGGATGGCCTTGATGAAGACGGCAAGAAATGCGCCGATACCCGTAATCTTGAACATAATAAGCGTTCGAGTCGGCCTAGCAGAGACGAAGCATCGGTTAGCACGGGTGTTGGGACACTCTCCTCCTACGATCGCAACATGTTTGCGGTTCTTGCTAATCTTGAAAAGATGAACGATTCCACATATACTCCAATTGCAGGCCTTCACGTTGATGTTGGATGATACGGCGGGAACTGTTCGGTTGTCTTGGTTTGTCGTTGCCTTTTGAGGTTGTGTTTTCATCCTAGGCTTGGTTTTCCTTGGATGTGAACCGGTAGCCTGTTACCGGGGATTTTGCTCTCTGAGCGGCTTCTTTGTATGTTTTTCATTTAGTGACCATTTCCAAAAAAAGAATGGGACGAACCAAGCGGAAGCTGGTGGGCATGTGACGCCCGGGGCCGATGAGGGTGAGGAGTGATTGCCGGTGCCAGAGAGGTGCACGGATAAGGAGCGGCTCCTGGCAAGCTTCTAGGCGAAGGGTACATGAACGAACCGATCTGACACCCGAATGAGAGGGAATCCTGAGACTGACAATGTATGGGCGTGTCATGCTAAGAATCGTATAAAAGAATTGATAGTACTACTCATATCACCAAGGTCGACCTACCTTTTCGGGAGTCCATCCGAAAGAACTTCGAAGTTAAGCGTGCTTGACTTGAAGCAGTCTTAGGATGGGTGACCCCTGGGAAGTTAGCCCAGGGTGCGTGTGAGTGAGGACAAAGCACGCTGAAAGGTTTAAACGGTGGTACAGTGGGGCTAGACTATCAGTCGGAGTGTGGTGGGCCAAACCCCACAGGTCCCGGTAGGGACAGATGCTATAGTGACACCGGTATGGGACGGGATGTTACATGGCTGTCCAATGTTCTTTCCCTGGTTTTGCCTGAAACCGACTAACTACGCTCATAGCGTAAGCAATGTCCGGGCGTGTACACAACATTGCGTACATCAGGCTACCCACTGCAGGACCATAGGGTATTCCACTCATCCATCGTCTGTCTTCCTCACTTTGAGGTGACATTGACTTCGACAAATGAATCCCGTCGCATAGGTAAGAACCCTCTCTTAGAGTCATCCATTCTGAATTTCTTCAGGATTTTCTCTAAGTAAAGGGCCTGAGATAAGCCGATCGTATAGTTCGCTTGATCCCTGAGCAAGCGAATACCAAGAATATACGTCGCTTCTCCCAGGTCTTTCATGGAGAACTCGGTTGAAAGCCATGCTTTCACCGACGAGAGCATACCAATGTCGTTTCATATCAAAAGGATATCATCCACGCACAATACAAGGAATGACACCATACTCCCACTGCTCTTTCTGTAGACACATGGCTCATCTACGTTTTTCACGAATCCAAAGTTCCAAACTACTTCATCGAAACATAGATTCCAGCTGCGAGAGGCCTGCAGTCCGTAAATAGACCGATTCAATTTGCACACTTTGTGAGCATCTGCACGCGACTCAAAACCTTTTGGCTGCTCCATATAGATCTCCTCCTTGAGGAATCCATTAAGGAATGCTGTTTTGACGTCCATCTGCCAAATCTCATAATCATAGTGCGCAGCTATGTCGCGCATTATTCGGATAGACTTGATAATGGCTACAGGCGAGAAGTCTCCTCATAGTCGACTCCCTCTTTTTGGTTATAGCCCTTGGCAACCAACCTGACCTTGTACATCTCAACTTGTCCATCAGATCCAATCTTTCTCTTGTAAATCCATTTACAATCGATTGGTCTAAAACCGCTCGATAGGTCTACAAGAGTCCAGACTTTATTAGAGTACATTGAGTCCATCTCAGCTCGCATTGCCTCAATCCATCTCTTTGAGTCAACATCGGATATAGCTTGATCGAAGGTAGCGGGATCTTCTCTTAGAAGTCCTATAGTCGCAACATAATCATGTTCGACGTGTGATATGCCATACCGCTGTGGTTGGCGAGACACCCTTTCTGATTGTCGCAAGACTGGTTCACTCGGACCATCCGAATCTTGTGTGGGCGTTTCGGTCGACTGCTCCTCGAGAGCGACCTCTCGGCCAACGCCACAATCTCGAATGACTCTTCCTCGAGAAAATGTGCATGTAGGCCAACAACGATCCTTGATCATCGTGAAAATAGAATAGGTACCCCATAAAGTCTTCGAGGTAACCTATGAAACATCCTTTTATAGATCTAGACTCCAATTTGTCTGTTTTAAGCTTTTCACATAGGCGGGGCAACCCCAAATCCTAATATGTGATAAGCTGGGTAAACGACCAGTCCATATCTCATACGGAATCCCGTTAACACACTATGAGGGACACCGGTTAATGGTATAAGCCGCTGTCAGAAGTGCGTAACCCCACAGTGACATTGGCAAATCTGTATAGCTTAACATAGAACGAACCATTCAACGGTGGCGTGCCGAGCGGAGTCATCTGTGATAAAATACCATTCTCCTTCAAGAACTGGTCAAACTCGACATTCAAGTACTCGCCACCTCGATCCGATCAAATGGCTTTAATGAGCTTCGATTTTGGTTTTCCACCAACGCCTTATATTCTTTGAACCTTTCAAATGCATCGGCTTTATACCTCATCAGATACACAAGTCCGTAACGACTGTGATCATCCATAAAGGTAATAAAATAGTGGAAGTCACCCGAGCTTTCACATTTAATGGCCCGCAAACATCCATGTGAATTAAACCGAGATTCCGCTATCACTGGCGATGTGAACCTCGGCTATGTTCATGCTCACATCGCCGATGACCTGCTACTCTTCTCCCACGCGGATATTGCTTCTGTTGGCATCTTCAAGGAAAGTCTCGACACTTTCGCGACTCTATCGGGCCTTAGGCCAACATTCAAAAGAGCGAAGTGTTCATCTCTAAGCGTGCGGATCAGCTGAAAGGGCATATACTTGACCTCACGGGGTTCCGGCATGGTTCCCTCCGGTGCACTACTTAGGGGTTCCTCTGATCACGTCACGTTTGACTATTGCGGACTGCGACCCACTCATCCGCAACATCGACCGTCGATTAGGTGCCTGGACCAACCTCTCACTCTCTTATGCAGGATGGGTCCAGCTTATCAAGTCCGTCCTCCTTGGCATTCACACTTACTGGGCGGGGGTCTTCCTTCTCCCCAAGAGTATTATACACACGATTGAGGCACGGCTCCGGTCTTTTCTTTGGAAGGGATCTACTGCAAAGGTAGCTTGGGCGGACATTTGTGCCCCTCGGGAGGAAGGAGGCCTCGGCTTGCGCTCGATTGAGGCCGACAATAAGGCTCTGATGATGCGCCTCCTCTGGAGCATCTTGAGTGGTGACGAGACTTCTATCCGGGCTGCGTGGATCCGGCAAACGAGACTTCATAACACCACACTATGGTCGATCAGACCCTCACCCAGATCCTCTTGGAGTTGGAAGAAGATTCTTAAGCTCCGTCCCCTTTTTCGCTCCCTCATTGAGTTCCGCATCGGGAATGGGACCAGTATTCGACTTTGGACTGACCCCTGGCTGCTCAGCAGCCCTCTTGGTGAACGTTTTCCGCGTGGGCCTATGGTCATGGGCCTCCCCCTTGATTCGAATCTGAGCACTGTCATTACGGCGGATGGATGGAACTGGCCGGCTCGTACCACAACGGAATTCTTGGAGATTGCTCCACTCCTTCCACCAGTGAGGCCTGACGAGGAGGACAAGGTACAGTGGATCGCTACGGAGGACGGACGATTCTCCACCAGATCGGCTAGGGAGAAGCTACGGATACGACGACCTACCGTCCCCTAGTGCACGCTCTTCGGTGGACCTATATCCATACCTCGGCATGAATTCATCCTTTGGCTCGCTATTAGGGACAGACTGGCTACACGCGACAAACCGTGGGTTGCGGAAGCTGCGGGAAGTGCTACGTGCCTCCTTTGCAATGTCGGAATCGCGGAGACTACGCGCCACCTCTTTTTTGATTGCCCTTTCTCTAAACGCTGCTTGCAATTATTACGTAATCACTTGCAATTTAGATGGCCTCGCAGGGACTGGTTCGAGGGGATCCGTTGGGCGGCTCGACGGTGGCGCAACAAGCACCTTGCCTCGATGGGCCCACGTCATGTCATTACCTCACTTGTCTACCATCTCTGGTGGGAACGCAATAGACGTTGGCGTGAGGGAAGAACGAGAACGCCTGAATGGGTAGTCAACGAAATTGAGACGATCCTGAGCATGCGCCTATCCACTATGCCACACAAATACCAGCTCCAACTCCACGCGATGCATAGGATTTGGCGTATTAATTGGATGATCTAGGAAAGCTTCTGATGCGTATTCATTGGTTGCAGGTCATTTGCTTCGCTGGCGGACTTGGCGCCCTGTCTCTTAGGGGAAAGCTCGCGGCGGACTACATGGAGTCCAAGTCACGATGGCCACCTGTCTGTTTGACGTTTCATTACCTCCTTCTGGAAAGATTGGAGTGGGCGTATGGACGCCCCCAGCCTGACTTGCGGTAGCATCTCTTGCTTTCATTAACCGCCTGAAGACCATCCCAGTGATTGGATCTTCTGTTTGCGCACTGTGCTGTTTGCCTCCCGGCCTCTTAGCCCCGCTGGTACTACACCTGGTGCCAGAGACCTGTTGATGGTTGTGGTCTTGACCCCCCGTGTAGCCTTTGTTTTTTTCTTTTTGAGTTTCTGCTATGTTTGGCTTGGGTCCTTGAGGGACCTTGAGGGATGTCTGGGCTACTTGGTTGTGTGTGTGCAGTCTGGCTGTTGAACATTACCGCTTGGTGCGTCATGAGCGATATCATGTACGCTGTCATGTACTCCTTTCTTTCCTTTATTTAGTGAACTTTCCAAAAAAAAAAATTCCGTGGCTCTATTAAAAGTCCGGTGAAGGGTGATCGGGTCATATTTACCTTGGAGGCACGACTCACAAGTCGGATAGGGATCTGATCCTAACGGTGTCAATATCCCATTTTTCTCCAACTCGTGGATCTTTTTTTTTAAGGTACAACTCGTGGATCTTGCGTTCTCCAGCATGACTAATCGAAGATGCCACAAGTATCTTGCATTTATTTCCGTCTTTCGTTTATTTGTGACAATATTCACAGAAACGTCATTCTGGGTATTTAAAAAGTACAAACCATTAAATAGTGTCGCGCTGCCAATATTTTTATTTCGATACATAATGTGGCATGTATTATTATTAAAACTAAATACATAACCATTCCTGCTCAAAACAGGAATGGAGACGATGTTCTTAAATCCCCTCGGGAGTACAAGACATTCGTACAAATGCAACAGATGCCCAGAAGATAAAACAAGAGATCTTTATCCGATGTGGCTTTTTTTTTTGGTGCAATGTTCCTTTTATATATATAGGGTGAAAGAGTACACAATGAGTGGGAGCATGATCTCCACACAACCAACCAGTAACATGCTACTGGGGACAAAATGGATCCGATAAAACATCTACCATCTACCAAGCCACTCGCCACAGGCGGTGGATAGCCAGACGCTGAAGCGCGTACTTAGTTGCCGTACCACTAAGACGCATGGTAACCAGTGCAAGCACAGCCCCCGAGGCGACTAGGGACGTGATTATCCCTTCTTCCAGCGCTTATTCCTAGGCTGCCAAATATGATAGACAAGGGATGCCAGCACATACCTGTAGGCTGCCTGTAAAAGATGCCTCCCTCGCCATCTAGCCGTCGCCCACCGAATCCATGCCCTCCACTCTTGATATGGCCATAACCAGCGAATACGTCTCCTAAGCAGCGGAGGCAGTGACGAGAAAACTGACATTCGAAGAAAAGATGCTGGGCTGTCTCCACGTGACTCTCGTCGCAAAGTACACACGTCGATGTTCCCGCCCTCTGAGCTATCCAAGGCTTATCTCTAGTCGCCAAACGATCCTGAATCCCCAGCCAAAGGATGAACTCATGACGAGGAATCCTCAACGGCCCTCCAAACAGTGTAGCCCAGCACACTGGATCCCATCGAAGACGAATCGCTTCCCTTGCGGGCGCCGTCGTCAGCACGCCATCCCGTTCTCCCCGCACCACCTGGGTTAGGAGGCGACTAATCTCAATATACTCAACTGACCCTTGCCCTGGCCAGTTCTAGCCGTGGGCGTCCAGAACTACACTGAGCTGTGAGTCCGCAGGGAGGCCCATTTGCGATAGGACCACAAGGAAACCTCTACAATAACGGCGTACTCAACAGCCACGGGTCCTTCCACAACCATATATTCGAGCGCAACAACCCTAAAGGTAAGCAACGAGCGAACCAAAGGGCACAACTGCAAAAGCTTCCACCAACTCCATGCATCATTCGCCGATATCGAGAGATCCCATACTGAGCGAGAGTGGAGCCGCGTCCTATAAAGCCACTCCACCCAAACTGAGTCCGGAGAACGTGTGAGCACACTCCACAACTGCTTCAGGAGAAGTGCCTTATTATCCACCGCCACTGATCTGAGGCCCATTCCTCCCTCAGACACTGGAAGACAAAGGACCTCCCAGGTCACCTTTGCCGTCGATCCACCCCAAATGAACTTCCTGAAGCGCGTCTCAATAGCATGAACCACGCCTTTTGGCAGCAGGAACCCCGACCAAATACGCATGTAGGGCCTGAAGAACCGACTTAACCAGCTGCAGACAGCCAGCATACGAAAGCGACCGGTTAAGCCATGACCCAATGCGCTGGTCCACACGGTGAAGAAGAGGTGCGCAGTCCGCAATGGTAAGTCGCGAAGTAATAAGTGGGACACCCAAATAACGCACCGGAAGCTGACCAACTCGAAATCCCATAAGTGCCTGAATCTGCAACGTCAGACCTTCCGCCCGTCGTGACAAGTACATCTCGCTCTTATCAGGGTTGGGATGTAACCCTGACAGAGCGGCAAATCTCCCAAGTGCCACCTTCATCGTCTACTTCAACACCATTAACAACTAGTTAATATAGCTTGGAAGTAAGGTAGGTGAAGATCACCTACATGCGTAAACCAAATTAGGGTCGAGATCTTACGTATTGCATGTTCTCTTCGAATTTATACGTATTTATGTGCTAAACGTGAAATCTTGCATGACTTTTGTGATAATGCTTACATGCTAAATTTCGACCAGCTTAATACCTTAATCTTTATGAAGATTAGGTCCATGAAACATAGGAAGAGTTTTAGAAGAGTTGTGATTAAGAGTAGAACAACATTTGGGGAAGATTAGTGTTTTCTAGGGTTTTCTTTATCCATTTCGTCCAAGAGGTTCAAAAATTCATATCTCATAATCTAGGATTCAGATTAAAAATTCCTTTGGCCAGAGTCAGAATTTGCAAGTTCTTTATCTATGGTTAAAATTTCAGGTCCATCGGACATCGTTTACCCCGTGATCGTTGAGAAATACTAAACTGTCGCAAAACAGCCTTATAAAATAGTTTTTTTCAAAAATCCGAGGACTAGACTGAATATTTTTAAAAATCTGGGGGCTGAGAATGTAAAATCCGAACAGGGGAGGTTTTAAAGAAATATAAAGCTTTTGGGGCAGATTTAAAATTCGGAATAAATAATTGTGGCCCTTTGTGTAATTTTCAAAATTGGGGGACTAGATCAAAATTTTTAAAATCTGGGAGCTGAGAATGTAAAATCCAACATGGGAGATTTTTAAAGAAAGATAAAGATTACGGGGCAGATCTGAAATTTTAAAAATTTGGGGCAGATCTGATATTTAGGAAAATTTTCGGGTCCTATAAAGTAAATTATGAGATTTTGTGGTTTTAAATGAAAAATTAAAAAAAAAATCTTAAGTGTTATTTGGAAAGTTGGATGTTAGAATTTTAAAATATATTAAATTAGGGACCAATTGTGAAATTAGGGTTTTAAGGTGAAAAGTTAAATTTTAGGAACTCTTAGTGAAATTTCGGGGAGAGTTAGGTGATTAAGATTTCGGGCCGATTAAATCGGAACGTGGGCTTCGGGCCCAAAATTATTTGGTGTATGATAGTTTAATTAGGGTTTTAAGGTGAAAAGTTAAATTTTAGGAACTCTTAGTGAAATTTCGGGGAGAGTTAGGTGATTAAGATTTCGGGCCGATTAAATCGGAACGTGGGCTTCGGGCCAAAAATTATTTGGTGTATGATAGTTTTGATCGGGCCGAGATTATATCTCGGACCGATATGGTGTTATTTAATATGTGGTATTTTATATGTTACATTTTACTTGCATGTCATTTGCATACATGTAGTACGAGGGGAGTTATAACCGTGCGGGTCACGGTAACATTTTATAGTGTCGATGAGTGGGGTAAAGTGATCGATGTTGATTGTTAGGCTATGATTCGGTGAAGCGCTCGCGGTTGAGACGGAGATGGGGCCGCATGTCATTATTTCAAGTGCGGTTGAGACCGAGATGGGGCCGTTACCACTTGCCATTGTTATAGTTATGGTTGAGACCGAGATGGGGCCGTACTATCATGGCATTATATGACATTTATGTGTGGATTCCGAGTCTAGCCTAGGGCCCTGTTTATGAGTTGAGAGTTGAAGTAGGAACGAGCTTATGCTCGAGAAATGTCGAGCGTGCATTTGTGAGGTGTCGGGTTTGGAATGTGAGAGCATTTGCATTCATGCATATTTTCATCTACTGAGCAAAAGCTCAGGGTTTACATGTGTAGGTAAGGCGGCTGATGGCGGTGACTCCACGAACTTTTGAGGGCGGCGCAGTACATGGTACGCGACCTGTAGAACGAATTTATGTTTTGTGTTTGTAAGTTTGGGCTTGGACCTCTTGGGTTTCGGCCCAATGAATAAAAATATGTTTTGAGTTTGGACTTATGAATTTAAACCTTCAACGTATTTGTATTATTATGTTTTAAAAATCTTAACTAATTGGGCTTCTGCTGCTTATACTGCGAAAATCCGCCAAAATACATATCTAGGAAGTCGGGTCGTTACACTAAGGGTGCGCCGGCCCAATGTTCATTGGAGTACTCTATTTGGGGGGCCATTGTCTGTCCCTAAACATCAGCTCATCCTCTGGCTGGCTATTAGAGACAGACTTGCGACCCGAGAGAAAGTTTGGGTGGCGGCTGCGGCGGGATCCTCCTTGTGCCTGCTATGTGACGCCCACACGGATGAAACGATAAGACATCTATTTTTTGAGTGTGCTTTCTCTAGACGTTGTCTTCGTTTGATGCGTGACAGGTTGCGGTTCAATTGGCCTAGAAGGGACTGGTTCGACGGCATACGCTGGGCTGCTTATCGATGGAGAGGCCATCACCTTGCTTGGATGGGACCACAACACGCTATTGCCTCGCTGGTTTATCACATTTGGATGGAGAGGAACAAGAGATGGCGTGAAGGACGACGACGCTCCCCGAACAAATCACGGCCGAGATTGAAGTTCTATTGTGCTTACGACTCTCCACCATCTCGAACAAGTACCATCTCCAGGCTAGCGCGCTTAAACGTGTCTGGCGCTTGACGTGGTAGGACTGGCCCACTTGGATGATCACGAATCTGCCCCTAAGCTGGCCCTCGTGGAGGAATAATCATTCACTTCTCTTCTTGCTGTTTATGAGTTACATGTGCTTCCCCTCTGTCCTCCTCTGTCTTTTGTCTTTGTTTTTGGGTGCAGATGGCTTGTTGGGCTTGGCGGGGATTGGCTGTGCTTTTTTTGTGGGAGGCGAGGCCATCCTGGCGGGAGTGCTATGTTACAAGGTCCAACTGGCGTGCGATTGGAAAACAGGAGCTGGCGCACATGCGCCCCTCACCGACCCTTTTGCGGATGGTCCGTATCCCCGCCTGGAGCGTACACTTAGTGTTACTGCCTCCGGTTCTGTGCCCCTGGCCCTATGCGTGGCAATGTGCCTTTCTTCCCCGCTGATACTACAACTGGTATCAGAAACCCGGTGATGGAAGTGGTTTTCGACACCTACGTAGCCTTATGTTGTGTTGTTCTGCTTTTCTTGGTGTAGGCTTTGGTTCTGTTGGGACCTTGTAGGTGGTTTGGGTTGTCTGGTTACGTTGCCCTTGGTCGGTTGTTCATTATCGTTTGGTGCATCGTGAGCGATATCACGCACGCTGTATTGTAACTCCTGTTTTACATTTATGTAGTGACCTTTCCAAAAAAAAAAGAATGAATAACTCAAATTTAAGCTTTTCGAGATTTTTCCTCCAAAAAGGTTCCTGAGCAGCATCCTCACGATCCGCATTTCCTCCAAGGTTATACATTTCGAAGTTTAAATGCAGTGGTTGGAGAGAATTCTGTTGTAGTGCAAACTAGCGTGCATCAAGTACCTATTTATAGGAGTTACTGAAGGGAAGGATAAGCATCATTAATTTTGAGTTTTCTTCGAACGCCGTATAAAGATAAGCTTCATAAATTTTGAGATCAAATTTTTCTTCGAACGTCGTAATCTCGATATGAGAGATCACGCACATGAAGAAATCACACTGGACTTCTATCACAAAAATCCAATCCAAAATCTCGAAGAAAGATGTTGATGTCTATTACGACAAAGAAATTATGCTCACGTTTAAATCAATGCCGTAATTACATGCACAGTTTAGACTACGTTGTTTCGTCAATAAAAATAAATAAATAAATAAATAAATACAACGAGCTAAAACACGGCTGAACTTCAGCCTATGTCCACGGATCAACCGAACTTCTTTTCTTATTGATCCCAACATGAAAGTTACAGATCTCTACCCCTTGTAAAACTCTTGTGTTTTCACCGCACGATGATTTTTACTTAAAAGGAGTTACATGCTCGAGAAAGTGAACTGGGAAATTTGACAAACCAGAAATCATATTTTAAGTGAGAGTTCGCGGTCTTTCTTCACCGTGCATTTTATTCGATCGAACACTTCACAAGTCCCCACGTGGTCTTATATTTCCGCGGGTTAGAGCAAGAATCGCAAGCGACTCTATAAGTGAAATAGCACCTTCACTATCATCTGCCTGATCTTTGATCCGACGCTCATAATGCACTAACCTCTTGATTCACTTCCTAAGCATCTCAGCCATTGACCTCTTCGCGCGATGTCCTACGAACATAATTAATCTTTAGTTTTCAAATCATGGCCATTTGATTGCGCGCCATCTTAGATCCAACAGCAGGTACTCATTATGACAATAACGGTGAAGAAAGTCAGACTTAACTCATGAAGAACATTCCAATTAAGCGGACGGAAGCATGTGAAGAAAGCTTCTAGGAGTTGAAGAAACGACTGACAACAACTCATGTTCTTGCAATTCCCTCTGATGTCAAATGATTTTAAGTATACAATAATGCCTTGAAATATGGCTTGTGGTGCGTGTTGATGCAGAACGGGAAGGTAACTGCTTATGCTTCCCGAACAGCTCAAACCGTACGAGAAGAATTACCCCACACACGATCTGGAACTCGCAGCCGTATTGTTTGTCCTGAAAATATGGCGACATTATTTATAGGGAGAACAATGCGAGAATTTTTTTTTTACAGATCATAAAAGCCTAAAGTACTTCTTCACGCAGAAGGAGTTAAACATGAGGCAAAGGCGATGGCTCGAGTTAGTAAAAGACTACGACTGTGTGATAAGTTATCACCCAGGGAAGGCAAACGTAGCTGCAGAAGGTTTGAGCCGTAAATCAGTCAATACAAATCTGTGCCAACCCGGAGTGGAAATAATCAACTTCGGAAGATCGAGATAGAATTAGCAGCGTTAACGTTGAAGCCAACGTTGTTAGATCGAATTCTTGAGGCACAAAAGAAGATGAATTATGTGTAAAGATCCAGGCGGAAGGACGAGAATGTTCCGTCGGAATTTGAATTTCGAGGTGATGAAAAACTTGCAATTTCGAGGTCGTCTATATGTGCCACCCGATGAAGAGATCCATGAACTATAATGACGGAGGCGCATACGACAATCTACTCGATACATCTCGCGGCAAAATAAATAAATAAATAAATAAATATATATATATATATATATTGAGACTCCCTGGAATCCCGAATCGTCTTAGATCGGGGTTCGAGGTTCCAGTCCCAATTCTGGGTGACCTTATTAAAAGCTATGGGGATGAAACTGTCCTTCAATATGGCATATCACCCTCAGACAGACGGACAGTCTGAGGGAACAATCCAGACGCTCGAACATATGTTGAGAGCATGCATTCTGGATTTTCGGGGAAGTTGGAGCAAATACCTCCCACTGATCGAGTTTTCCTATAACAACAGCTATCAAGGCACAATCGGGATGGCGCCTTACGAAGCCTTGTACGGACGTAAATGTCGATCCCAAATTCATTTGGAATAAAAGCGACGAGAAGGCGTTGTTAAATCCTAAAATGATTCATGAAATAACTGAAGCTGTCAAAAAAAATTCCGAGAAAGATGTGAACGGCTCAAAATTGACAAAAGAGTTAGATCAATGACAACAACCATCGAAGTTCGCGGAAAACGATCAAGCATAAGTCTGCTTAGAGTGCGCAGCGAAAGTATAATGGAATAAGGATATGTAAGTCTAGAGGACATAGATAATGTGTAGGCGAGTTTAGTCGTAGAACCAAACTCGGGTCCCCTACCACTAAATTTCGGGGACGAAATTCTTTTAAGGGGGAAGAATGTAATACCCGTAAATTTAATACGAGATTTTATTTTATTAATTTTGTAATTCCGTAGATTTGAAAATTTGGTAAATAAATTTATTTGGAGTATATTTCGTAAAAATAAAAAGATAAGAAAAAGATTTGGACCAAAATAATATTTGGCCCAAAAGAATTAAATTCCGGCCCAATAGGTAATATAAAAAGACCCATAAATAATTTTCCCATAGAAAACAAAGTCCCGAGTCACTATTCATTTGTAATAAGGAAGGGGGCCCTAGTATCTATACTCTTTTATTAATGGAGAGGGGGACTTAAAAACTGTCAAATTATAATCAATTTGGTGTATCAATTATACCAAAAATTCCAACCAATTGGTTAGTTATCTCACGCTTGATCAATCGACACACGTTCCTCCAAAAACTGTAATTCCTTTTATATTTATATACAATTAAAATTTAGTACGAAAAAAATAAAAGAAAACTACCCTACATCCACGTGCAATGAGAAACTGCCGATCCATGATTTTTGCACACAATTACTGTGTGCCCAACGATACTAGTGCAATTAATTAACGAGAGTGGAGTGGTTAAGCAAGGTGTAGTAGGTTAAGAAAGCATAGCTGTAATCACATGCCGTTGGCATTTGGTCTTTGGGGCCATCCTTCTTTTGTCTTCTACCGATAATAATTATGGCCACCACTGAGCTAAGACTCGATGCTATAATTATGGGCACAGCACCATCGTTGCAAGAATAACACATAAGAGAGAGAACGAGAAAGCTCATCGATCATGGCTCCTCTCTACCTCGCATGGCCCACCAAAAGCCGAACCACCACTGCTCCGAAATCATCGAAATACCCAAGCTTCGCCGCACCCATCCTCCTCCCCAGCGACGGTACACCCTCCAAGGTGCAGCTCAACTTCCTCAGCGCCCTCCCCTCCTACATCCGCCACGTCCTCCTCCCGCCGGTCGACTTCACCGACCTCTCGTCTGACGCCGAAATCGAGACGCTCATGTCCCTTACTGTCGCCAGATCCCTCCCCTCCATAGACCGAGCGGTCGAAGAGATCTTATCATCAAAGGAAAATAAAATCGATGCCTTCGTCTGCAACCTCTTCTCTACCGACGGCTTCGACGTGGCCCTCAAGCACGTGATTCCTCCGTGCATCTTCTTCCTTTCCACCGGCTACTACCTCTCCCTATTCCTCCGCTTGCCGGAACTCGACGTTGAAGTCTCCGGCGAGTACAGGGACGTCCCGGAGAAAAACAAGCTGCCGGGTTGTGCCCGATCCACGGCAGGTGTCTGCTCGACAGGACCGGAAGAGCGAAGCCTATAAGTGGGTCATACACCACACGAAGAGGTACCCGTTGGCTCGGGGAATAATCTTGAACAGCTTCAAAGAGCTCGGTCGAGGCGTAATAGAATATTTTTAGACCCAAAAACGCGGTGGAAATGAGAGCTCGAAGCTTTACGCGGTGGACCCACTTGTCAGAGAAGGCAGAGACAGTAGCGACTAACGAAATCCTTGCCTGAAGTGACTCGATTCGCAGCCCGAAAGGTGTTGTATGTTTCCTTCGGGAGCGGTGGGACCGTATCTCATGAACAGATAATCGAGCTCGCGTTGGGGCTGGAGGCGAGCGATCAAAGAGACTCATCAAGTTAGGATATTCTCAGATTTGTAGTTACGCTTATCGGGAGGATAGGTAGGTGAAGATCATCTACATACCTAAACAAATTAGGGGTCGAGGTTTTACGTGTTGCATGAGTCATCTCTTTGCTTGCATGATAATCTCCTGAATTACGATCAATATCGAACGTGACTCTCTACGTGAATGTGTGTTGATTTTTGCATCATTTTATGTTAATTCCTTATATACTATTTTTGGCCATTGTGATCTAGGGAGATAAAAGAAGTTAGGGATTGAAAAGAGGAATTAGAATTTTTAAGGGCAAGATGGTTAGATTTGAAAAGTTCAGGTAAAAGTGCAAAGTAGGGTTTTCTAGGGTTTTTTCTTCAACTTTGGCCATGAGGGTTAGATTTGGGTGAGGGGCAGAATCTTGGGTAGATTGAGTCAATTTAGGAAATTTAGGGTGTGAGTAAAGATTTAAGAAAATTTGAGTTTTGGATTAAATTTGGGTCTTCCAAAGTTTGGGAATTAGATTGAAAAGTTTTAAAAATCTGGTGGCTGAGAATATAAATTCGAACGTTGAGATTTTTGTTAAGAAATATAAAAGCTTTTGGGGCATATATGAAATTTTTAAAAATACGAGGCAGATTTGAAATTTAGGAAAATTTTCGATTCTAAAAAGTAAACTATGAGATTTTGGGGTTTTAAATGCAAAATTCAGATAGATATTTTTAAATTAGGAACTTAAGTGATATTTTGAAAGTTGGACGTTAGAATTTCAAAATATATTAAATTAGGGACCAATTGTGAATTAGGGTCTTAAAGTGAAAATGGTTAATTTTGGGACCTCTCCGGGGAGAGTTTCGGTGGTTAAGGTTTCGGGCCGATTAAATCATAACGCCGGCTTCGGGCCCGAATTATTTGGTGTATGATAGTTTTTGAGATCAGGCCGAGATTATATCTCGGACCGATATGTTGTTATTTAATATGATGCATTTTATATGTTGCATTCTACTTGCACGACATTTGTATACACATAGTACGAGAAGAGAGTGACCGTGCGGAGTCACGGTAATATTGTATAGTGATGTTGAGTGGGGTAGTTAGACCGAGTGATAGTCGACGAGTTGTATGAGTGAGGTTAGGACTAAGGCGCACTTTATATGGAGGGAGTGGGGCCTCCCGAGCTACTGACCCTTGTGGGGAGTGGGGCCTCCCGAGCTACGGACCCCTGCGAGCGCGTGTTGCCTTTAGTTCCTAAGCCTCGGGCCCTGATGTGATGTGATGTGATGTGATAAAATGGGATATGATAAAAGAGTCGAATGTGTATATTTGTGAGATAAGTCGGGATTGGGGTGTGAGAGCATTTGCATTGCATGTTTTCATCTACTGGGCAAAAGCTCATGGTTTACGTATGTAGGTGAGGCGGCTGATGGCGGTGACTCCACGGACTTTTGAGTGCGGGGCAGTACATGGGGACGCGACCTGTGGAGTATTCTCAATTTGTATTTCATACTTTTAATAATTGGGCTTCGGTCTAAATTATAAATGTGTGTGTTGTAAAACAATTTCACACTTACCGGGTAGATTTTTGGGCTTCGGCCCAGTACATGTTATTATTATGTTTTAAAATTTTTTTATTAAATGGGCTTTCCGCTGCTTACGCTGCGTAAACCCGCCAACATACGTATCTGGGAAGTACGGTCGTTATAAAAGGTATATAAGGAATGAATGTTAAAAGATAAGTAATAATTTTGTCCAGTGAAATATTGAAAATATCACCCCATCACGGTAATGGAGGATCACCCTGCTTTTTGGGGGTGATCCAAAAGCTGAAATATTACCCCGTTTTGATCACGTCGGTGATCCTCCATCACGGTGATGATTCATCACCTACGCTAAACAAACGCGGTGATTAGGAAGCGATGGAAGGATCACGGTGATGTTTTGGAGGATCACCCCAAAACAAACGCCCCCTATATGTATTATAGATCGACACATACGATGTTGATGTGCAGTTCACGTGGAGTGTCTTATGTGGCACTTGTTGTGTGGCCTTGATAAGACACTCCACATGAACATGCCACATTAGCATCATATGTGTCGATCTATGACGACTAAGATGTGTTGATTAATGGCACATGACATTTGATGCTGAAGTGGCTTGCTGATTTGGCACGAATCGATGCCAATCAGCAGGTACACATATAAGGTGTTCACAACATTATTCCTATATATATATGTATTACAAATGACCGATCCCACCTCTCACATTTCTTAGAGAAGTCTCCATGGGATTTTACCCCATGACTATCGTTATCGGAAGAGTTTGACACGTATCCATCTGGCCCCCGGACAGGGGCGGACCTAGCCTTGTGAAACTGGGTGGTCAAGAAGTTCACAGCCCAGCCCACTTTAAGTCAAGCTCATGTTTATATCTAAAAATAAAATAGATTATATGGGATTCGAACCCTGGTCATTTAAACATGATGACCCTCACTGCAACTCCAAGAACCACTAGACTAGAGGCAATTTTCTGAAAATCTAGTACATATACTATACTTAATCTGACGACGGCCGGGGAGTCAAGGGCCCCCCAAGCCCTACGTTGGTCTGCCCCTGCCCAGGGATTAGTCTCACCTCTGGAGTGTATGACGGTTAGCCCATAGCTAGGCTGTGTGGAGATACCTCGGAATAGAAAAAAAATTAGAACACTACTCTAGCAAGGGGCATAAGCTCTCAGCTCAGTTCACTCACTCCTTTCGCACTGTGATTAAGGTCGAGTATTAGGATAGAAGTTATAGTTAGGGGTGTTCGTTGTTCGGTATACCGACCGAACAAACCGAAATACCGAAATTTCGGTACAAAACCGAACCGAACCGAGAAAAATTTGGTACGGTATTCGGTTCTTCAAAAAAAAAATCGGTTAATTCGGTAAATTCGGTTCGGTACATAATTTGAATTTCGGTAAATTTGGTATACCGAATTACCGAAATTTTGAAAATAAATATATTTTATTAAATTAATATTGAAAATAAAATTTTAATTATATTAATATACGTACTAATTTAATTATTACCGATTTTTTTATTATTATTGGTTACCGAATTTACCGAAAAAATTCCGGTACCTACCAAGGGTGTACCGAAATTTCGGTACCGAAATTTCGGTTCGGTTCGGTACAACGAGCACCCCTAGTTATAGTAGATGAAATGAGCCTATATCCGAACCGATCTTGTTTATGTGGACCAATTATGAGATATAATGCCCATGGGCCATAATCGACTTAGTGGGATTAAATAACCGTAATGTCGAATAACCTACAAACACCTCCTTAATTTTTTTATCCCAAATATGTATTGGGCCCGAATGAACGAGAACGCCAATATCTGCTATCCAGAGTATCGACCGAATTACCATCTGTTTCGCCTTCTTTTCTTGGGTACTAGAAACAGCTCTTAGACTATGACCTTCACAACCGGTCATGAGAATAAAATATTAATTTCTCTCTCTTCCACATGCACAACCTACACCTCAACAATTTTCATACTTATCAACAATCCAGCACAACCTATAATATTTATATTTTATAATTTTTAGTAGTATTTGAATGTTTGAAAATATATTACATTATATGATATAAAATTTAGATACTTTGGTCATTGGAGAAAGAAAAATAATATGAATGAGAAATAGATAATTTGAAATTGTGACTCAAAATGTAGCAATATTAGTCTCTATTTGTAAAGAAAAATAAATCATACATTTTGGTAAAAAAATAAAAATAAAATTTTAATAGGTAATTAAATGTATCATAAAAATCAATAAAAACAACATAAACAGTTTACTGAAAACTGTGCACAATCGGTTGGTGAACCAGGTTGGTCCACCAACCGGGTTGTGGGAGGTTGTAAAAAATATTTACTTGTTTGATTTATTTTATTTAATTATAATACACAACCGGTTGTCGGGGTCATTGATAAACATAGTCTTAGTCAGCGAATGATTAATTCTAATTCTCATCCATCCGAAGCTCAAAGCCTGGAAATATATCCGTCTTAGGTACGCTGGTTTCTCGTTTCTTCTGTGTTTTCTTAATTGTTTTGATTTAGTTCCGATTAGTTCTTTGTTATTCGATTCATATAAAATCTGTATCCAGCGGATTTCCGCACGGAGAAAGCTGTAGGTAATCTAATGTCGTAACAGTGAGCTGTATTTCTAATCATTAGTGCGGTTTTACGGAGAATGTGAGAAATCGAGTATGTGAGCTGGTTCAGTCCCCATATAGGACCCTCATTTGCCCTCATTGCGTTGTACAATGGATCTTCGAGGTGATTGTTGATGTTGCAGCAATATGAGGGATGAAACTTATTCAATTGTTCCTTTAAACTCTCTCCTCAGGAATTTTTGCTGAAATAATTGGTGTTTTTAGTGCCTTTGCTGACTAAGCTTCCCTGTTTTGTTCTTAGCATGAAGGTTCGGTCCTCAGTCAAAAAGATGTGCGAGTTCTGTAGAACTGTAAAAAGGTGTGGCCGTGTTTATGTTTTGTGCTCTGCGAATCCAAAGCACAAGCAAAGACAGGGCTTGTCCACATTTGCTTACGAAGCTCCATCTCCACCACCAATGTAAATTCTTGAAGCCTATAGTCCTCATTTTACATTCCATTTCACTGTGCTTTCTTACTAATGAATCGAATCCAAATGCATCTAGTTATGGTTTCATAACCCCTTCTCATCCTTGTCTTATGTTTCTCCCTTCTCTCACTCGCTCATAGCTTTCTTTCTTGATCCTGTCCTGTCCATCATTATGCCAATCTGTCTAACATGAGCAATGGAGGAGGGACTCAAATCGACCGATTAATCTCACTTTCACACATTAATGTTCAATTTGTGCCAGACCATAAGGATATTCATTTTGCTATTTATCTGTGTTTAGATGGACTGGACATATTTATGTGTACTGATTTGATTCCATTTTTCCTTGCAATTCTTGGTTGTACGTCTATGAACGAAGTTGAAGAGGCATATATTCTTTTGCCCATTCATATAACGCCTTTTATTCTTTTATGGTCATATGGGTCCTCTGATGCAACAAGCTCAAAGCATGTCACAACACTTGCGGAGGGTTCAGTCGGTGATCGGCCGACTCTTATTATTACCCAACAGAGAACGCAGCTATCAGTCACGCCTTGGTGGCGTTTCAGTCTTATTTCTCGCATTCTCAATGGAGACCACTAGATTACATAGTAAGGCACCGTACCATTTGGCTTTTCTACCTATGAAAACAGATATACGCCATTTCCTAGTCGTGGTATTTACTCGGTTTTCTCATCTGTAGACTAACTAGAGTTTGAATTACTTGCACCGTTATGACATGAAACGTTGATGTCATTGCGACATTTACAGATCGATTTATTTCGTAAAAGCCACCGTATGCTCTGCAGTATTCGAACACACAAATGCACGGCAAATTTGTGCAACATCATCTGAGCCAAGTGTTGTACAAGCATAGAGAAGGGCCAAGCATATACCAACAAACTGATATAGATGTAAGAAAAACATCACTTTTCTTCTGATTTTGAAGTCGACAGGGATGAATCGGCGGCGAGCAACGGTGGTCGCAGGAGAACGTAAAGGGAAGGGCCTAAAAATGGGATAAGTGATAGAGGAAGAAGCCAAGAGACTTTTCCAGGCCTGCAAAAATAAATAAAAAGATATTAACAAACTACAACTTCAGTGCGATTATTGCTCTGTTTGAGTGTTTGCTACTTAAAAGTGAAATGAATCTGTATCAACATTGATGTCATTTACGAACATGTTCCTGAAAAACCTTAACGTTCTTAAGAACATTGAACTAGCTTATGTATAGTAAAATCATCCATGATCACAAACAGAACAGGTTTCATAGTTTAGTAATGGTATCCGATGGAAGTTTCTAACCGTGAAGGAGCTGTCATGTCATAGTATACCCAGAAAGGAGCAAACGTCGAGAGAAGAACAAAATCGAGAGACATGACATGGATCTGCAATAAATGATAAGAAAAATGTGCGATTGTTTCGAAAGGTTGTACGATGAACTACGAAGAAACGAAATCACTCACAAATTTGCTTCCTCTGAAGTACTGCAGAAACTCCTTCCACGCTTCTACACCAGACGAAACGGCGTAAACTGATAGAGCTACTCCTAACGCAAGCGTAATCTGATACGTATTTCAAGTTATACGCTAAATGTACCAGAAAAAAATATATTTACGTATACATCGAATACGGAAGAAAGTTATAAGATTATGAGGCGCATTACTATATATGATTGGAAAAGTATATTATTTTCATATAACAGGGTTTCCTCCTCACCCCTGAAGTTATCTTAGATTCGAGAACATTAAGAGGCCATCGCTTAAGCTCCGGTTCTTCGACTTTTGGAGAAGGTGGGCTCCACAGCACAAAGTAAGGAATAAGACCATAGGCACCTGCAAAGAATGACACGCCAAGGAAAGGCCAAACTGGGATTTTGCGCTTGGAGCTGAGCTGCCCAGCAATTTTAACATCGGATGATGATCGTCGACAAGAAGATGGGCTAAGTAGGCAAGAAATGTCATTGCAAGGACAAAATATCTGTTCTCTATGATAACTTGACATGGATCAACCAATCGATTGAAAGAAGCATACTAAAGAATCCCATCTTTTGTTGCATTTTGAGTCTATCAGTAACTTTACTAATTACTAATGGCAACCAATACAATGTGACGGACGTACCACATAAAAATAATAATAATAAAAAAAGATGAGCTAAGCCAGATCAAAATTAAGCTAATTGTCTATATAGATTTTACCTTCTTGCATTAGGAATAAGCAGCATAGTGTACACCAAAGGCCACACTCCCATGATGTAAAACAAAGCTACTATGACTGGATTCATTTCAAACCCATCGTCTCCTCTCAAGTTCAACAGCTTTTCCAAGAAGTACTTATCTGTAGCCTAGAAGGAAAAAAAGTGCTAACATTCATCATAGAAAAACAAAATAAAAAAGGGATGATGTGAAGTAAAACAGAGCAGAGCCATGAGGGGCTCGATTTATACACACATACGGGCGTTTGGTTAGGAGATATAACGATAACATAGTACATGAGACCAGCCCAGAAAGCAAATAGCAAAAACGACGTCGTCCAATCCATTCCCCCTCCTCCACCTCCACCTCCATTACCACCACGATTTGATTCATCGCCAAAATTCTCCTTTTCTTCAGAATCAAGAGACGGTTCTTGCGGTGTTTGAGTGTTGTAAGAACTGCGGCATATTCGTAATCGATGGTCGAGGTGTGAAGATGAAACCTTTGAGTGTCTTGGGAAGAAGCTTCGAGTGGGATTTGGACAAATTAAGGAGGACGACGACGTAGGATACGAACGAGGCTTCAAGGGAGGAGAAGTGAAGTTGCAAGAGATTATATTGCTGCTTGATATCATATTCTTATTCTTCTTCTTCTCTTGGGGAAGATTCAAAGCTAGGGCTGGGCATTGGTACAAACCATACCGACTCGAACCGAAATTTCGGTTCGATGATTCGAAGAACCGATACGGTTCGGTTCGGTATAACCGAAATTTCACACACGTAGGGTGTGTGCCGGATATACTAGTTATCTATACTCTTTTATTAATGCTCAGGACCACATAAAACTGTCTAATTTTGATGCAATTTGGTGTAGCAATTGTGCCAATAAATCGAGCCAATTGGGTAGTTTTGCCACGTTCAATTCATCGAAAAACTGTCGATCGGTTTCTATGTTTTCTACAATTAAAAGTTAATCCAAAACAAAAGGAAAATAACCCACAGAAACTGTCATCTATATTGGATCGTGGGACAAGATACGATAGCCACGTGTACTCTTGCATGCCAACTTGCCAATTTTTATTTGGTTCACACACGTAGGGTGTGTGCACTATATGCTAGTAAATAAATGAGGATAGGGGGCTGGAAACCGTCAATTTGGTGTGTAATTTTTGAGCAATTAACCAATAGATAGATGCCACGTATAGAGTAGTATATATGAATTAATATTAACGAAAAAAATAGGAGAAAGTTGGGCCTGGCCTATGAAAGAACAAACGTGGGTAGACTAATGACAGTTTCTTTTTGAAAAGACTGTACATGACAGTTGAGAGGCCAGGCACGTTTAGCTATTAATATTTATTAACTAAGATATTTGTTTCACTGATTTTCTTTAAATAATTCTTAAAAGTTAATATTGTTTATTTTTGTAATTAAATTTTAAAACTAAGATTAATACAAAATCAACAACTATTACCAAGTTTTATTTTTCAGGCACACATGTAGGGTGTGCAGAACATACTAGTTTATCGAAACACCGAAGTTAAAAGGAAAAAAAATGAATTTGCCGTTGCTCCGTATAAACTGCTGTGAAAGCCGGCACGTCGGCCACCTCTGTCTGAAACTGCTCCCAGAACACATCGTTCGCCACCGAAGGAACATAAATGTCACCATCTTCTCCATTTCTCTGCAATTCGCCGCCGAAGCTACAGGTGAATCCGCTGATCGACGGACGATATTTCAGGGCTATCTTTTTTCACCACTTGACGAAGCTACAGGTGAATAAACTGCTAAATTCATCTGCTGGAGTCACTGCAATTCGTCTCCGTCTCTGTCGGTTTAATGTTTAGTTTTTATTTTGGAGAAGATTCGTATAGTGGAAGAAGAATAAGGAACCCTAAATTGAACTCTTAGTGGGTTGTATATTTTGGGCTTCGTATTAAAAAATTATAATCATTATAGGCCCATTCGGGCCTATGAAACACATAACTGATAAATTAATATATTTTATTATTTTAAATTGGTAATTCGGTATACCGAAAATACCGAACCAAAAAATTTGTACCGAACCGAAATACCGAAAATTTAAAACTTATGTACCGAATACCGAACCGAATTTTTTCGGTACGGTTCGGTTTGTACCGAAATTTCGGTTTTTTCGGTAATTCGGTTCGGTAAACCGAATTGTGCCCACCCCTAATTCAAACCTGCTTTGTTAAATTGGAAGCTACTTGGAAGATGTTGCCGGAATGGGTACCACATATTATTTAGAATTGAAGATACCTTAGGTGGCAACGAATGATCCCATTTCTATTTTTCCAATTTTGGTCAATGAACAATGTAGGCCATCTTTTCACTCTCTCACAGTCAAAACAATTCTTCATCAACTAAGAAAACATTTATAACTGTAGTTAATTTCTTTTATATAATTAAGCTACTATGTGTATTATATGATAGAAGATTATATTTCTATAAATTGGGTAAATACCACGTTACAAATCGAACGCCTACTTATAGGCAATTCTTCCATTAGTCTCATATTGCGCAAAGGTAATATTAGCGAAGGGCTTTTTGGTTCCACTTTTGAATCATAAGTGCTTATGTTAATGAACTTTTTTTAGATGTAACTTTTGTAAATGTAAATTTATTTTTTGGCAATGTTTGGTGAAAACGGACTTTTGAAAAAGTGGACATGAAATAATTCCAAAAAGTGATTAAAGTTGCTTCCGAAATGGGCTTTTAGAGAAGTAACTTATTTCAAAAGTCCATATCAGATTTTTTGCCAAACGCATATTGCTTTTCAAGATGGACTTTTGCATTAGACCGAAGTCGAACTTCGTATGAAACTAACTTTGAGACTTGGGCTTGGCCAAGTGCTTAAAAGGCTTGAGGGTAAAATTGGAATTTGACCCTAAGCTGATTTTCGAATTGGGAATTAATTTCGAAAAATTAAATATAAATATGGAAATAATGTATTTGGAATATTATTTATTTTAAGGTGAAAATTTCAAAATTAACCTTGGATTAAGTTTCGAATTTTATACCATAATTAAATATACTTAGTTTGACTTAGTATTTAAGTTAGTTGTCTAATTATGGTATGTATCCTTATATGAATTTTGAATTAAATAAGGGAGAGAAAGATATGGCAAAATCTCTCCACTTAAGGAGCAAAGTCGAAAACCATATCTTTGAGATATCCTAGGGATTTCCAAATATATCATATTATAAATAGGGCAGCCCTATTTCATAATTATGAAGTGAAATTTTCGTCCTCAACAAAGGCATAAACACAACCGAAAAAGAAACACTTTTCTCCCACGCGACTGCTCGGTTCTCTCTAGCCATCTTTAGAAAGCTGATTCCGTGGTACACTGCGAGGTCGGCGTGACGATCTAGTGCCATCCACCACCATCGACGAAGTTTTGAAGAAACGACGAGGAGTTGCTACTCGCTTCAACTGGTAGTTCTCTACGGGTTTGACCCGCCCTATTACATGTTTATGTGTTACTATTCTCATACGAGCAACGAGGGCAATAAGGGAACCCGGAAAATTTTTATTCTGCACCGTACCCGGGGATGTGGCGTCTCCGGGAGATACCGGGTATCCCAACAGTGGTATCAGAGCGGGCGCTCGTGATCAGAATCATAACGTGTTTAAATTGAAACGAGGCACGTGGGAGACGATCGAAAAGCCGATACGGTTCGACCGTCGTTGGGCTGCCGATGCGTCGTTTGCCAACCCACGGCCACCAACTCGTACGGTACAGACCGATGATGAACCACGAACCAGACCGGGACCCGCGCGACTGAGAGACCCCGGCAGCCGCGCGTTGCGCGCGGGCTGCGAGTGCCGTAACGGCGGTACAGCCGCGGGATCGGGCTGCTTTGAACAGGCCCGATCAGCCTCGAACCTTGGGTCCGACGCCAGCAATGGTGGCTTAGGCGCCATCCCCGGGCAGCGCCGCCGCAAGGTACGACGGCCCGGCTGAGATCGTCCGCGGCTTTGGCCGCGGACTGCGATGGCGCGCATGGTGCGCGCTGCGCAAGACAGCCGCAGCAACACCGGCTCGGCCAGAACGCTGCGGCGCCGATCTCTCCCGGCGAGGCAGTGGCTCGGCACGAAGGGGCTGAGGTGATGAGGTAGTTGCGGCAGTATTATGCCGCGTGGCGTGGCGTCGCCGGCGGTGGCGGCACCGGCTCCAGCCGGGACTCCACGCTGGCGGCCTTCTCCGCCATAGCTCCCCGGCATGTTTTGACGGCTGAGCGATTTGAGTCGCGGCAGCTATGTTAGGGCTTCATGCTCAAAGCCTTAATGGGCCTTTTAATCGGCTTGGCCCGTCTAAGGCCCAATTTTCGTTTTTTTTTTTTAAAATCATGTAATTGTCAACGTGCTCGTTATGAATGTGATTTAAGGCGCACTTGCGGGTTTAGGAATTTGGCTTCCGGGTCATTTGTTAAGGGTTACGTCCCCTCGGGTTGTATTCGTTTCATATGGGTTGTTCGGGACTTATGATCCCCCCGTGTTGTAATTTACCGTTTTATTAGATTAGACTTAAGTACAAAGACGAGGTCCCATTTGATGGAAGGCAACCCCCCGGCGGTGACAAGGTGGTGGACGTTCGGTGACTTTGAGGCCGTTCGAGTGACGAAGGACGTTTGACGACTTCAAGACCCGTGCGAGGACCCGAGGTCTTTTGAAGACGCATGTAATAGGGATAGGCTAGAAATAACCCGCTTGCGTTGTCTTGTAGTTTATTTTTCTAGGGTCAATTTACTACATACGTGCGTGTTAGTTTTTGAAATGATATGCATGTTTTATGTGCTCTTATGTGATATGGTTTATTCTCCCGTTTGATAAATACTAAGTGGGTAAGGAATTGGATTCCTATCTTCTATCATGCTTGAGATGTCTAGCATTGGGGAGTTTTGCGATTTGTTCCGAGTAAGTTGGCGTCGTATATCCCGCTCCAGTGTTAGCATCTCGGGTGCGTATTGGACGCCGCTCGTCATACCAGTCCGCCCTCCACGTGGCAGCAAGGGGCGGTACATTCTGTGCGATTTGAGCATAAGTTGAGAGGTCACACTTAGGTAGTTAAACCCAATAAACAGGGTTAGCCGTGAGGGTCAATGACTGAGACTAAGATAGTTGAAACTCTTATTGGATAAGTTCACGTTCGACGTGACTTCGATAAGATTAGATGAGCCAAATATTGCGTTAAAGGCTGAGGCGAGTCTAGTCGAGTCGGGGACATCAACTCCACTATGAAACTTTCAATGAGGTTTCCGAAATTCTTCTCGGGAGAATAGTTTTTCGAGAAAAATAGTGGGAGTCAAGCGAAACGAAAAGTCCTTGTTTGCGCTCGATGAATGATAAGATAAACCTAATTAGATCTTTATTTTCTGCAGCTTTACGTTTCTTTCTATTTACTGCGATGACGAACATAATTACTATGCTGCTTGAGAGAAACTGTTTGGTGGGACCAAACTACGTGGACTGGCTCCGTAACCTGAGGATAGTCCTAGGTATGGAGTTGCTGACTTATGTCCTTGATTCCCCCGTAACGCAAGTCCCAGGGACTGATGCGAGTGACGAAGACCGGGCTGCATATGGCAAATGGCAGATAGACGAGCCAAGGTCAAGGGCTATATACTTCTTTCCATGAGCAACGAGTTGCAGCGCACTCACTCGAAATGAAAGTGGGCGCCATTTTGCTTCATTTGGAGGAGCTTTTTGGCGAACATTCCAGGAGTGCTCGCTACTCCTTGACGGGCAACTATTTCATTGCAAAATGGATGAGGGTAGTGACGTCGGGGAGCATGTTCTCAAGATGATCGATTGGATCGAAAGACTCGAGGCACTGGACTTTATCATGGATAACGAACTCAAGAACGATCTCATACTTCAGTCGCTCCCACCTTCCTTCAATTTGTTCATCGTGAACTTTAATCTGAACAAGGCCGAGGTGACATTGACTGGGTTAATGAACCAGTTGTCTACAGCGCAGACTCAGATAAAGAAGGTGAAAGGAAAGGAAGTTGTTCTTGTCGCGAATGCTAAGACTCGAGGGTCGAGTACAAAGAAAAAGTCGTACAAGCCCAATAAGCCCAAAGGACGAATTTCAAAAGGCAAGGCCAAGAAGAACGTGTTCAAAGGTGCCAAGCCGACGGACAAGTGCCTTCACTGCAATAAGCTTGGCCACTGGAAGCGCGATTGCCCGAAGCTAGCCGCCTCAGGCAAAGAACTTTACATTTGGAAACAAATTGTTCTATGACAGTATATTCCGCTTCATGGTTCTTAGACTCGGCAGCTAGTGCTCACATCTGTGTTTCGAACCAGTGTCTGGAACGAAGTAGGAAGCTGGCGGATCGAGAGATCATGATCAACGTAGGAAGCGGACATAGTGTACCGGCGACCCACATTGGATCAAGAACTCTCGTTTTATCTACTACATAGTTTACTGCTTTCCGATTGTTTGGTTTTGCCCAAGGGGCTTAAGAATATTGTTTCTATTCCCGTTTTGAGCGGAAACGGTTATGAGTTCCATTTTAGTAATAATATATGCAATGTTTATTTTGGAAATAATTGCGTCGGAAGTGCAAGTTTGCTAAATGGGTTGTATTACCTAAATATCGAAGATAAAATAAAAACTGTGAATACAGTCACCAACAAACGAAAATTGGAGTCGAACTCGAAGACTGCTGTGGCATCTTCGACTCGGTCACACTGGAGAACAGAATATTCTTGAGTTGGAGAAAACCGGCGTTATAAAGCCGCTTGGGTCTGATCCCTATCCAACTTGTGAATCTTGTATCCTTGGAAAGATGGCCAAGTCGCCCTTCACAGGGACTTTTACGAGAGCCGCAAAACTTTTCGGTCTGATCCACACGGATGTTTGCGGACCGTTCGGGGTAGCGGCTCGCGGTAACTTCCATTATTTCGTTCTGTCACTGATGATCACTCTCGCTTTGACAAGGTGTATCTCATGAAGAATAAGCCTGATACTTTGAATGGTTCAAAGAGTACAAGGCTTTAGTGGAAAATCAGACTGGAAAGAGCATTAAAGTCGTTTGATCAGATCGAGGCGGTGAGTACATGAGCCTCGAGTTTGACGAGTTCTTAAAAGAGAACGGGATAATTTCACAGATGACACCGCCCGGAACACCGCAGTTGAACGGTGTGTCCGAACGCAGAAATCGAACTCTGTTGGATAAGGTTCGATCTATGCTAAGCTATACAGACCTGCCCATATCGTTGTGGGGTCACCCTGTTGACAGTGGCACACATTCTGAATATATGTCCTACAAAGTCTGTCGATCGTATTCCGTATCAGATATGGACAGGACGAAAAACGAGCTTGAATCACATTAGAATTGGGATTGCCCACGTTTGTGAAAAAGCTCAAGACAGATAAACTGGAATCGAAGGCTGTGAAAGGAAGTTTTGTCGGGTATCCTGAGGATACCATGGGATACCAGTTTTACTTCCACCATGATCAGAGAATCGTTTGTAGCCCTTTAGGCTCACTTTCTCGAAGAAGATTTCGTTCGAGAAGGTGGAGCGGGTCGCGAAGTAACCCTTGGAGAGTATACAGAAGCGCTTTCACAAACTCCAGTGTCGGGTGACACCGTAGAGCAGTCCGAGGCGCAACCTAACTTGCGCAGGTCAGGTAGAGTATCTTGCCAGCTGAGAGATACGTGATGGTCCACATCGAGCACGAGGTTGCTGCGATGGAAGGGCACGTCGGAGACGATCCCACTACCTATGACCAGGCAATCAGGGATAAGGATTCAGAGAAATGGCTTAGCTATGCAAGCCGAAATGGATTATATGCACGAAAACCAAGTCTGGACTCTAGTAGACCTCTCGGATGGTTTCAGACCCATTGGGTGTAAATGGATCTACAAGAGAAAGATAGGATCTGATGGATTGGTTGATACATACAAAGTCAGGCTTGTGGCGAAAGGGTACAGTCGAAATGAGGGCATTTACTATGACGAGATCTTTTCGCCTGTTGCTATTGATGAAGTCCGTTCGAACATTGCTTGCGAGAGCTGCGCACTATGACTATGAGATCTGGCAGATGGATGTGTAAACCGCGTTCCTAAATGGATACCTCAAGAAGGAAATATATATGGAGCAGCCCAAGGGTTTTACATCGCAAGGAGATACTCATAAGGTGTGCAAACTGAACAAGTCCATTTATGGACTGAAACAAGCCTCCAGAAGCTGAAATCTTCGGTTTGATGAAGTGGTCAAGGGCCATGGATTCTTAAAGAACGAAGACAAACCTTGCGTCTACAAGAAAAGCAGTGGGAGCAAAATATATTTCCTCGTATTGTACGTGGACGACATCCTTTCGATAGGAAATGATATTGGAATGCTCTCGATGGTGAAAGCGTGGCTTTCAACTGAATTCTCCATGAGAGACTTGGGAGAAGCTACCTACATCTTGGGGATTCGCCTTTATAGCGAGCGAATCGTGTGTTAGGACTCTCACAGGCCCTTTACTTAGAGAAGGCCCTGAAGCGATATAATATGGACAACTCTAAGAAAGGGTTCCTGCCTATGCGGCATGGGATTCACCTTTCCAAGGCTATGAGCCCTCAAAGTGAGTTGGAGCGGAAAGATATGAATGGAATCCCCTATGCATCCGCAGTGGGTAGCTTTTGTACGCGATGCTTTGCACGCGACCTGACTTGGCATACGCTGTGAGCGTAGTCAGTCGGTTTCAGGCTGACCCTGGTAAGGAACATTGGACAGCAGTCAAGACTATCCTCAAGTATCTCAGACGGACTAATGATATGATGCTGGTCTACAGTAATAGAGGGTTGAAAGTGGAAGGCTACACGGATTCGGATTTCCAGTCTGACGTGGATGACCGAAAATCCACTTCAGGATTCGTCTTTACGCTCAACGGTGGAGCGGTTTCTTGAAAAGTTCCAAACAGAGCACTACTGCAGATTCCACCTGCGAAGCAGAGTATATAGCGGCCTCAGAGCAGCGAAGGAAGGTGTTTGGATGAGAAAATTCTTGGAAGAACTTGGTGTCGTTCCTGTAGCAGATAGGCCATTGCTATTGTGGTGTGACAATACTGGCGCTATTGCTCAGGCGTAAAAGCCGATGTCTCACAGTAGGTCCAAACATATAGAAAGAAAGTACCACGTGTTACGTGGATTCATTGATAATGGCTACATAGCCGTGCAGAAGATTGCGACCGCAGAAAACGTGGCCGACCCGTTCACCAGTCTCTATCACAGGCAGTGCTGGCTAGACATCTCGAAAAGATTGGTATTAGATACTGTAGCGCATGGCATTGAGTGCAAGTGGGAGATTGTTAGGAATATGCCCTCGAATGCTATACGAGGATTAGATTGTATAGGGCATTAGCTTATTTATCATTCGACCTTTTATGTAATAGGATATTTTGTATGGCATTGTTCGTCTATTGGAAATAAGAGTACTTTACTAAGCATCCGGTAAAGCAATAAATGAACAAATCCAAATGTGTCGAGTTGAGTCACTGTTCTCGATGGGTACGAGAGAGGAAGGCGCCAGTGGACTCTTAACCTCGAGCATTAAAAGTATGTAAGCCTTATGCTCCAGTTGGGTGCTTGATAACCGATTATGGCTTGTTTGTCGATGACCTATCGAGTGCCGATATCCCACTTGGAAGCGGAGGTCATGACTTGTGATACGAGTCGAATCAAGGGATTGAATCGTTTCATGGACACTGACTCACCGGTCGTACGGTCGAACATGGCTTATTACTCAAGGAGTGTCAATGACTGACGACAACACTATAGTAGTCTACGTGAACCTTAGACCGAAAGGGGCTTCGACGGAGTTGACTTTGAAGTCTCGACTGTCACTGGTTCCCCTCGACCCGATTTGCTGTTGCATGAGTCAGCGGGCCAGATGCAGTCTTGATGACGATTTGTGATTGCCGGGCTTAGACCACCGAGTACGGGTTCACAGTCTCGCAAGTAATCGAGATAAGTGTCCTATGAGGACGGCGACGGGAAATTACGAAATCCTTGGCCAAGGTATTGAACTCATGTTAGACATGGAGGGTAGTTTGGTAATTTGCGTCGTCCCCGTTTTATCATAGTATCGAGTATAGTGAGTTTGACATAGACCATGGCTCTCACTCGATTGGGACACGGCTGAAGGGTTTATACGTAGTACTATAATCTATAGTAAGGTTCTCGAATAAAAGACTGGGTCAAAATTCGCACTCGAATCGGGTTACGGTCCGGTACTGCGAGATTGGCTAGGTAACTGCCGGACTCTTGGATTCCTCCCTTGCCGATTGAGTCGAACCTAGAGAGTCGGGCTTAAAAAAGATCATCAACGTGTACTGATAAGGAGAGAAAGTGTTTTGGGCCTTAACGGGCCTTGGGCCGTTGGGCCGCGCCTTAGTGGGCCCGGGCCGTTTAATGGACCGAAGTCGAACTTCGTATGAAAATAACTTTGAGACTTGGGCTTGGCCAAGTGCTTAAAAGGCTTGAGGTAAAATTGGAATTTGACCCTAAGCTGATTTCGAATTATGCCTTGGGAATTAATTTCGAAAAATTAAATATAAATATGGAAATAATGTATTTGAAATCTTATTTATTTAAGGTGAAAATTTCGAAATTAATCTTGGATTAAGTTTCGAATTTTATACCATATTTAAATATACTTAGTTTGACTAAGTATTTAAGTTAGTTGTCTAATTATGGTAAGTATCCTTATATGAATTTTGAATTAAATAAGGGAGAAAAAGATATGGCAAAATCTCTCCACTTAAGAGCAAAATCGAAAACCATATCTTTGAGATATCCTAGGAATTTCCAAATATATCATATTATAAATAGGGCAACCCTATTTCATAATTATGAAGTGAAATTTTCGTCCTCAACAAAGGCACAAAACACACACCGAAAAAGAAACACTTTTTTCCCACGCGACGGCTCGGTTCTCTCTAGCAATCTTCAGAGAACTGATTCCGTGGTACACTGCGAGGTCGGCGTGACGATCTAGTGCCATCCACCACCATCGACGAAGTCTTGAAGAAAAGGACGAGGAGCTGCCACTCGCTTCAACTGGTAATTCTCTACGGGTTTGACCCGCCCTATTACATGTCTATGTGTTACTATTCTGATTCGAGCAACGAGGGCAATAAGGGAACCCGGAAATTTTTATTCCGCACCGTACCCGGGGACGTGGCGTCTCTAGGAGACACCGGGTATCCCAACACGATTGTCGGGTACCCGATTTTGTTAGGTCGAGGTCGGGTATCAAAATTGAAACCGCAAATGTCGGGTACCCGACCCGAAAAACCCGACCCGATCCCACCTCTAGTCAAAACGGGCTTGGGCCTGTGGGCTGGCCTGCCCAAAAATTAAAAAAAATATATATATAATTATATTATGTAGTAGATTTACTTATAAATTATATTGACTTTTATGTTTTTGAATTATGATTTATACTTTAATAACATAAAAAATAATATTAAAGAAATTGATTAAATTAGATATATATTTCATGTTGAATTCTTCATTTTTATATACTTTTTTTCAATATTTATTATTTTTTCTTTTTTTTTAAATTTTTTAAACTGGCGGGCTAGGCCCACCAGGCCCGCTACCCGCCTGCAGGTGGGGCGGGCCTTCATTTACATGCCCGCTAGTAGGCGAGCTTGCCCGCCCCGCCCCACCAGTGGCGGGCTTTGGCGGGCTACGGCCAGCCTGCTCCGCGGCCCATTTTGACAGTTCTACTTACACCATTATCCTTATAGAAAAAATAAGTAAATTAAAGAAAATTCAGAAATTACACTATTACCCATATTTAAAAAAATAAATAAACGGAAGAGAACTCATGAATGCAAACAAAACCAATCAGAAACCGAAACCTATCATAAACAGTTCGTCTATTTTATCCAACTCAAACCCAACACAGAGCCAATTCTTTTTGCATCGCGTTGTTTGTTCTTCTTGGTTCTCAGTATTCCTCTCTGACCATGTTAGCTGCCTTCAAGCACGAAACTACTACAACAAGAAATATATGTACATTTCTCCATTTTTGTTCATTTCGTAAATACCATTTATTTTTTAATGTCTCAGGTGTTTGTGATGAGTAAGATTCAAAGATTTTTTGAACGCTGTGAGTGTATCGTTAGTGTATTTTTTTAAAACATTGAGCTTTACATGGAATATATTACATAATTAGTTGTCCGTTTCATTGTTGAATACCTCTCTCTGTTCACGTTTTTTTGCAGTCATTCTTCTGATGGAAGTAGGACTTGACATCACAAGTTGGTCACTTATTGGAAGTTTCCAATATATCAACGACCTTTATTTGATATCAATTACAAATGGCATCAACCTAATGAGATCTTCCAGAGTTTACATGAAAAATGTGATTATGCTAGTTTGGAATCAACGTTGTTGTAGTACGTTGCACCTCATGAGAATATTGTCGAGACATTGAGAAGAGATGATGATGTCCGGAAACATGATAGATCTTCACATTTGTTTGAAGCTGAAGATTATCAATTTGAAAGCTGCTGCAAAAGATAATCGAAGCGAAGACACACAGAGGTATTTATTTCCAATTTAGCGTTGTGTGGTGTTAAATGAAATGAACTTGGTTAATTTGCAATTATCATGGTTTTCACATCTTTTACCTTTTTCTTATAATGGTCAGGTTTTATCCCAACGACATGCTTGAAGTTCACACGATAGGCAATTTTATATTAGCAATGATCTTGTTGTCTTCTCCAATGTCATTGTCTACACGATCATTATTGCCAACATGAGTAGTTATTCGCACTTCGTCCACAGCCACGTTCAATAAGCTATCCAAGTCAAGTCCATCACTTTTGTCACTAGTATGATCATCAACTATATTCACGTCTTGCTCTTGATAGATATCATCATGCATACGTTAGGCCTCGTCGTATGGGGCTTCATCCTCTTCAATAGTCTTACTTCTTTCCTTTAAGACTTCAAGTTCATTTTTCGAGACTTTTTGTATGATCCAAACAGTTTAGCATCCTTCACGTTAGAATGATTAAAAACACGAATAAATAATTGAACACCAATGAATGATAACGAATAACCTATTTAAGATAAATAAACTTCTAGTTACCTCATTAAACTTTTGAACACCACCAATGAGTTCCTTTTCCTCCATTGCTGCAACTGGAAAATATAAAACCACAAAAATTTCAGTTTTAATAAGAATAATAGTACATGAATATAGAGTTAGGTACCGACCTTGTTAGGTGTCACGGCCATTAATATATATTCAGATCTTTATGATTGATGGGAATCTTGCTTTTTCTCCACTTAAATAACCTAGGATCGCCACCATGTCACATATTTAAAATATCGATACAACAAATAAATGGTCAATTATTATTGATAAATTATTATAGTGATATAATTGTATATATATGAATATATATATATATATATTCACTTCTGCTCTAACTTGATTATGTTCGCCATGGCACGGACCAAAAGATAACTGCATTTAAAAAGTTTCTCTTTTAGTTAATATCTTCCTAACTTATTTATACTATTATATTAAGGGTGAGGGTGTCTATTAACTGCTAATTTGGTCTGTAATTTCTAATTTCATTAATTAAATAATTATCACATTTAATCCCTAAATTTTTAGTTATTGTACTTATACCCCTAATCATTATTTTCCTTTAATATGTATAAAATTATATTTCACCTACTAAACATAAATTATAAATTTCAAAACTAAAATTAAAATAATTATATTTAAGTACACTCATAGAGTGTGCAGATAGTACTCGTTAAAATTTAATGGTCTCAATTAGACGTGGGTAATGGATTGGGCCGGGCCGGTTCCACGGTTTTTGGTTCTACCGATTCCGGTCAACCAGTTCCGGCACTGTTCCGGTTCCGATTCCGGGACCATTTTCCCGGGACCGGACCAGAACGACGGAGCGGAACCACAAGCCATTAACGGGCTGGTTCCGGTTCCTGTTCCGGTTCGGTCCATTATTATTATTTTTTTACTATTTTCAAAATTTAAAAAATCTAAAAAAAAATATGAAATAGCCATGGGCCGGTTCCAGTTCGCGAACCGGGAACCGGTAATCACTAATCCATGGTTCCGGGCTCCCCTAACTGGCCCATCCCCATGGTTCCGGGCTCCCCTAACCGGCCCATCCCACTTTAAATGGGCCGGTTACCGGGCTTTACCGGTTCCGGTTCTGGACCGGTTTCATGGGCCGGTTTTGGGCCGGGTTGTAACGATCCTACTTTTCAAATACATTTAGGCGGATTTACGCAGCGAAAACAGCGGAAAGCCCATTTAATAAAAACTTTTTAAAACATAATAATATTCATGTACTGGGCTGAAGCCCAACGCCTAAGCCGCAAATATAAAATGTTTAACAACACACACTTTTAATAAAATATCTAAGATCGAACGGATGATAGTGAAGGTGCTATTTCACTTATAGAGTCACATGCAATTCTTGTTCTAACACGCGGAAATGCAAGACTACGTGGCGACTTGTGGAGCGTCGATCGGATAAAACGGACGGTGAAGATAGATTGCGAATATCATCCTTAAAACATGATTTCTAGCTTATAAATGTCAGATTTTTTTAAAATTTTTTTCAGTTGAACTAGTCATCTCGAGCATGTAACTTTTATAGAGTGAAAATCACCGTGAGGTGAAAATACGAGAGTTGTAGAAGAGATAGAGATCTGTAGCTTCCATGTTGTGATCAATAAAAAGGAAGCTCGGTTGATCCGTGGGCATAAGTTGAAGTTCAGCCGTGTTTGTGTGCTAGTTCGCCGTACTAATTTCGTTGATGCGACAGAGTCTATGCAGTGCATATAAATACGGCATTGATTTAAACATGAGCACAATTTCTTTCTCGTAATGTATATCATCATCTTTCTTCGAGATTGGATTGGATTTTTGTGATAAAGTCCAATGTGATTTTCTTCCTGTGCGTGATCTCTCAAATCGAGATTACGGCGTTCGAAGAAAAATCTGCTCTCGAAATTAATGCTGTTTATCCTTCGCTTCACTCACGCCTATACATAGGTACTTGATGCACGCTATTTTGCACCACAACACAATTCTCTCCAATCACATCATTTAATTTTCGCAATGTATATCTTGGAGGAAATGCGGATCGTGAGGATGTTCCTCAGGAACCTTTTTGGAGGGAAAATCTCGAAAAGCTTAAATTTGAATTATTCCTTCTTTTGGGATTGCTCTTCTAGGGGTGAAAACGAGCCGAGCCGAACCCGAACATGGCCCAGCTCGAGCTCGGCTCGATAAAATATAAACGGGCTCGAGCTCGATCAGGACATCTAAAGTGAATGCTCGAGCTCGGCTCGGCAAATTATCGAGCTGCTCGAGCTCGGCTCGAGATGCTCGAATCCAAATTAATCAAACCTTGAGCCGAGCTCGGCCCGAGCTCTATTAATCTACTAAATTAATTTTTTTTTTCTGAAAAGAAATAGAACAAAATACAACACTCAAGCACAAATTCATCCGCAGTTGAAGGGAAGAGTTGTATAGTTGCTGATCAAAGTGGATCTGGTAAAACTTTGGCATATCTTGCACCCCTATCCGCAGTGTTCCATTCTTTCACCAACACAACCTCAAGCCTCGGAACAGATGATTCTCCATTGCAAATATCTTGAACGTGCGTGGGCTGAAACAAAACAGATTTTTAGCAAGATAAAGAAAAAATCAGTACAAAAATGCAAGAATACCAAAACGAAACTACCAGGCGAAGAAGTCTGTTAATGTATCATAAAATTACCAGAAGGAATTATCTATATATATAGTCAAATAGATGCGTAGAGTACCTTATAAAATTCGTGAGGTTGCTCTCAGATGGCTTGATGTTCTGTGTTTCCCCTTATTCTCAGCCGACGCTCAGGAACGATTCTTATGGTGGAGATGGAGAGCGATGAAGTGCGATGGTAGAGACATAGTGCGGCTGGCTGTTGGGTTGAAAATAGAATATTAAATCTAGGGTTTTCTCTATGGTATTTTGGTCTTTTATCTATGATATAATAATAATAATAATAATAAAAATAATAAAAAAATAAATATGGGCTCGATAAGCTCGACGAGCTATCGAGCCCACATATAATTAGCTCGAGCTCGGCTCGACTGGTTATCGAGCCGGCTCGAGCTCGGCTCGAACTCGATTTTGACCGAGCTCGAGCCGAGCTTTTACCGAGCTGCTTGCGAGCTGCTCGCGAGCAGCTCGGCTCGTTTTCACCCCTATGCTCTTCGCTGCAATCGTCATTTTTGTGATGTGGGTTGCCACTCACTGTACTTGTGTTTAATTTGTGAAAGGTTAAGTCATGGAAGCCGCGTCTTGTTCGGGCATATCGGAAGAAAACGCCGACAGAACTTCCCGAACGTCGTCGATGTTTTATCTTCTATTATGTTTTTTATATTCGGGTTGTAATATGATTTTCAGTTATGTAATCGTTATGCATCGACTCTATCATGTTTTCTCTACATCCTCGTCTCATTTCCTAAATTTCTACAATTAACACATGTTTCTCTACGTCCTCGTTTCATTTCCGAAATTGTATACAAGCCCCGAATTTTAAATTTAATATTGTTCGACTCTCTTTTATTTGTCGTTTATTTATTTTTTAACTTCCGAAATTTCAGCTTGTCCGATTCGCCAAATTAACAAAGCCCAGATTTTGAAAAGGCCCAAAACTTAAATTTCGCCTAGTTTCCTAATTGACCCAAAAAAAATTTCCTGAATTTCAAAGCAACCCCAAATTCGATAAAAAAAAAATTCCAAAATCTGATCATTCTCTCCTACCTTAATTCAATCGAGATTCTTATACCAATCTAAGTATAAAGTACGAAATCTCTAACTTTCGAACACATCCAGAAGCACATAAATTCACACAAATATTCACGTAAAGCATATATCAGAAAATTGTAAAGCACATAATTACGTATTAAACTTTTAGGCGTGGGCTGGTCCTCCAGGCTTTTGAGCGGCAGTACATGGGCAGTCTACAGAACCTATAACTTAACGCTCTGATACCACGTATAACGATCCTACTTTTCAAATACGTATTTAGGCGGGTTTACGCAACGAAAATAGCGGAAAGCCCATTTAATAAAAAAAATTTTAAAACATAATAATATTCATGTACTGAGCCGAAGCCCAACGTCTAAGACCGAAAATGTAAAATGTTTAGCAACACACATTTTTATTAGTGGGCCGAAACCCAAAGAGTAAAAACATGAAACATAATCTAAAACACTTCACAGGTCACGTCCCATGTACTGCGCCACCCTCAAAAGCCGTGGAGTCACCGCTATCAGCCGCTTAGTCATGACGTTTTTCAACGTCTGACTCGTTCGTACCTACACACGTAAACCCTGAGCTTTTGCCCAGTAGATGAAAATATGCAAGAATGCAAATGCTCTCACTCGACTCCCATCCCGACACATCTCACAAAATTCACGCTTGACTCTTTCCCATATCTCATCTCATCTAAACTCATCTCATCACATCAGGGCCCGAGGCTTAGGACTAAAGACAACACACGCGCAGGGGTCAGTAGCTCGGGAGGCCCCACTCCCCACAAGGGTCAGTAGCTCGGGAGGCCCACCCCCACATCTCAATCATATAGTGCGCCTTAGTCCTAACCTCACTACTCATATAATTCGATGACCATCACTCGGTCATAAACCACCCCACTCAACCTCACTGTACAATATTACCGTGACTCCGCACGATCCTCTCCCCTCGTAACACGTTGATGCAAATGTAGTGCAAGTAAAATGCAATACATAACAATACAAATCTCTATATCACGTATCTGTCCGAGGTATCAGCTTGGCCCGATCCAAAAACTACCGTACTCTAAATAATTTGGCCCAAAGCCCGCGTTCCGAATTACTCGGCCCGAAACCTTACTCATCGAACTCTTCCTCCGAATTTCACTAAGGGTTCCATAATTTAATTATTTTCACTTTAAGTCCCAAGTTTTTAAAATAATACTTAAATTCCTAATTTAAAAATATCTTTCCAAATTTTTCCTTAAACCCCACAATTTCATAATTTTTACTTTTAAGGACGTGAATTTGAAAATTATAACTTAAAATCCGAAAATCATTGAAAATTATAAAATGACCCGAAAATTATTCTCAAATTTACAAATTCTGCCCCGGATTCTAAAATCTCAGTTCAAGTCCCAAAAATTTCCAAAAATTACAAATCTGCCCGGATTTTGAAATTTTAAGTATATGTCCCAAAATTTTCAGAAATTTCAGATTTGCCACCGAACTTTCAAAAATTTACAATTAACCATAGCCGAATATTTTTAATGTTTATTTAACCCCTCGGAGATTCTGAAAATTGCACAGACCCCTTTTGAGTTTTTTAATATTTATTTAACTCCTTGGAGATTCTTGAAATTGCACAAAGACCCCAACCAATTTTAAAAATATTTATTAAGCACCTCGAAAATTCTGAAAATTGTTCCAAGTCCCCAATCGACTTTAAAAATATTTATTTAACATCTTGGAAATTCTGAAAATTTCTCACAAGGTCCCAATCGATTTTAAAAATATTTATTTAACACCTCGGAAATTCTGAAAATTGCTCCAATGCCCCAATCGACTTTAAACTCTTTATTTAACACCTCGAAAATTCTGAAAATTGCAAAGAAGTCCCTGGCCGAGTTTTAAATATTTACTTAGCCCTCCGAAAATTCTGAAAATTGCAAAAAAGTCCCTGACCGAGTTTAAATATTTATTTTAGACCTTTGAATTTAAAAGAAACCCTAGAAGACACTAATTTATACTAATACCCGAATTTGCTCCTAAATTTCCTAACTTCCAATATTCCTACCTAAACCCCGAACATTTTACGATCTAAACGCTAGTAGCATGAAAATTGAAAGGCATAGAATGGTGACGACACACAAGTATTCATATAACGAGCATGAGATCACGTTCGAGCATATATTAGCATGTAAATCACAATTTCCTACAATCACGTAAAAATTACCATGCAACACGTAGTAATCACGAGTTCAAAAACAATGTTACGCATGTAGGTGATCTTCACCTACCTTACGTCCGTAGAAAGCTAAATCACGGGTGTTCCCGTGTGATCGCAACCCGAGAGCTTCTATCCCGAGCTTCTCCTCGTCTGCGGCTTCTCCCTCTTCTCCTTCTCTTCTTCCTCTCTCTTTCTTTCTTTTTCTTTCATTTCTCTCTTCTTCATTCCTTTCCTCTCCCGCACGACTGCTCTCCCTCTCTCCCTTTCTTTTTCTTCCTTTCTCTTTTTCCTCTCTCTCTCTCTCTCTCTCTCTCTCTCTCTCTCTCTCTCTCTCTCTCTCTCTCTCTTCTCTCTCTCTCTCTCTCTCACACACACACACGTTCTCTACTTCTCCTCCCTTCCCTTTATTTTTTTAATTATAGATTATATTGTCCTTAAGCAAAGCAAATGAGGTGGCTTAGGTGGTATATTATTTTGTACTCATGCATAAAAGAGTTGGCATTAGGTTTAAATTTTGTCCTCATGCTCACATGGAGATGCCTTATGTTATCCCATATTTAACCGGTCAATATTCGAGTCTAACCGAAGACGGGGCGGGAAAGATCTCCCGCGAAAAACACCCCCCGAGACGTAAAAGAGCTCCCGAGGAGACGAGCCCGTGGAAATATCTCCCGATGCAATTAACGCCCGAGGGAGCGCTAGGCTTGCGCGAGAACAACGGTGGATTGAGCAAAGGAAATGTACACGTTCACAAGGCTGCATCATGGCCCTCAACGTGGATAGCCATGTCACCACTAACTCCAAACATGAGCGGTTACAAAGTCCACTATCTTAGTCGTGGTATTACTTTTCTTAATACAGGGCCTTTTGTATATAAGAAGCTGGAAGGATAAGGTACGAGGATTCATTATTCTTTATACTCTCACTAACTCCCATTCTATCTATTCTACATCTCTCTCACTGAATATGGGCGACAAGACCACGCATGAAGGACTCACATACACATATCTCATAGCTTAATGCGCCCTATCGGTTTACTCTCTCTTTATTTATCACTTTATCTTATTTTATACGCTTTTAGACTTTGACGAACGATTATCTGACTTGAGCGTCGGAGGGGCGTCGCCGAAACGGCGCCCTTTAGCTCCTCTTTTTCGTGGTATTTCAGGGTTCCGTCGAAGGCGAAGACGGCGAACTCGAAACGGCGACGGACCGATACCTTCCAGCGCACTGTTGATGTAGGGTCGATTTTTCGGACGCAGCCGCATCACCACCGCGAGCGGACGATTCTTACGCCGATCTCGACTCTTACACCGATCTCGACAGCCCCGAGCACTACGGCAGATAACGCACCATCGAGGCTTGGACGGACCAGTCAGTCGCCTTCATCATCGACATCAGGCGCAGAAAACACAGAACCGGCCCGAACGGTGACATCACAGCCCGCATCGCTCATACTCCAGCCTCGGCCATCGTCAGTTGTGATCCACGCATTTTCAGACTCGCCGGAGTGTCATCGGTGCCTGCGAGCGCGACCGTGAACAGCCACCACTTCTTCGTCATCGTACTTCGTCCCAGTCCCCACCTCTGATCAAACGTAGTCGACTGAAAAGGCTTGTCAAGAAGCCATCTTGTTGCGCCCGAACCTACAGTAAGTCGCTGTAATCAAAGATTTTTCGGAGCATCCACGGGGGACCTGTTCAAAGGAGCGAGGGTGGCGATCGACTTAAAATCGGCCCATAAGTCATGATTTTCGGATTTCTTGGTGCGAGGCCGCCACGGTACCGAACCCCGCAGGTCTGACGACGACCACCGTGGTCCCCTTCGGCCGCCGATGACAAATCCTCGTCGTTGGGGACCGGTTGTAAGTTTTATTAATATTTGTGGGCAAGATCTGAAATTATAAAACTGTGGGGACCGATTCTTTTATTTACAGTAGGACTAACTTCTAGAAGCATAAAACAATTCGTGGGTCAGATTAATAAGTGACGAAACTTTGGATGCTGAGATATTATTTTCGTTAGAGTTTATTAGTCGGTTTATTATTGCGCTGCTAGAATTGAATTATATAGGCCTACTACTTGGTCGCTAGAAATATTTGACTAGGCATACTGAATTATTTTTTAGATGCTGAGTAGCTGGAGTACAAATTACTATGGCTTGTTAAATGTTACGTGTTTCTGCATACTTTAGAGATATTAACCTGAAGGCTTTGGAAATTATTTTATCAGACTTCTTTCGTAATTTCTTTTGGATTATAGCAATTAAATTGACTTTTTAACAATCCTTGCACCGGTTGATTTTGTCTTGAGCTAATATATGCTTTTGGAAGTAACCTTTATTGCTTGACCGAAAATATCAACATGTTCGGACTTAGTAGCACATTCATCGTTTCCTTTGAGATACTTGAGTGCAGGGAATTATCGGTGCTACACATCCCGCTCATGCCTATTATAACCACGCCCGAGGATCGAACAAATTCGACGAACGCCACATGAATCTGAATAAGTCCGTGGGGAAGGTGCATTCGGGCGGCAGGCCTCCTGAGCCCACAACTGTGGCAGACAAAAAACTCCACGAATATCTCCGAAGACCCGACCTGCTCGGGATAGATCTCCACGAATTTCGCCCGAAGACCCGACCTGCTCGGGATAAAAGCCCACGAATGTGGCACCAAACTGCTAACTCCCTCCCTCACAATTGTGGCTCGAAGCCTAGGCAAACGAATGCACCGCCCACGACTTGAGTCTCCACAAGCCGACTTCGAGGAGGAATTTGAGAGCAGTACAGATGACAACGCTCGGACACCGTCGGTATGAATATTTATCCTTTTCGATATTTATATGTTAACATGATATTTAGGAAGGTCGATGCTCGGGAAGGACGTATGTTATACTCGAATATTTTACCTATACTACGTCCAAAATCACTAACACTCTTTTGGACTATTTGTGAGTGGGACTATTGTTATCCACATATTTAACCGGTCCATATTCGAGTCTAACCGAAACGAGGCGGGAAATATCTTCCGCGGAAACGTCCCCCGAGGTGAACAATGCCCGAAGAGCGCCTCCCGAGAAATAATGTCTGGCTCGAGCAAATACCCGATGACGTCAAAGCGCCCGAAATACTACAGCTTGGGTGCACATCTAGTGTAATAGATCCCTATGTGGAATTCCACGTCACAGCCAACAGTTGGACCTATTAAAGTCACTAGGTCATCATGGAGGCAGACACGTCATGGGTCATAATGGGTGGTTACATAACCCACTATCTCAATCCTGTGAGTCTGGTTATTATTAACTGATCTTACATATCTATACTATCTATCTATTTTATTAAGGGAGAACATGCTAGAGTAACTGATCTCCCCAATTTGGTATGTCAATTTTAACATATAATTTACAATTTAGTCCTTTATTTTTTAATTGATTTTAAATAACTCCTTATAAGTTAATTTTTTAATTTGCAAATTTCACAATATTCCTTTTAGAATTAATCATAATGGCATATATAAAATATAAATTTTTTCATTATAAATAAAAGTATATGCTATGAATTGGGAACACGAATTCGAGTGTGCTTCGTATACTAATATATTATATAAAGGGTGAGGGGTGGATATAAACTGCCAATTTGGTGTGTAAACTTATTTTCAATTTAGTCCCTTTATATGTTGATTAATTGCTTTATATATTTTAATATTATTTTTAAATTCTATATTTATTATACTTAAATTTCATATATTTGACAATGAAAAAATCATATTTCAAAACTGAGAGTAACAAAATAAAATTATATTCACACGTATAGAGTCCATATATTTGACAATGAAAATAACATATTTCAAAATGAGAGTAACAAAATAAAAATTTATTCTGCACACGCATAGAGTGTGCAAGTATATACTAGTATATATAACAAGGGAGGGCAAAGGTACGTTCCATCAACATTCATCCACTATATCACAAAAACGTCCCATTCTATAACTACGACAGCTCTATCATTCTCATTCCATCTCTCTGATTTACAACTCTTTTATCATTTGGATTTCACCTCTCATGCTCTACACTACCAAAAAATCTCCTCTCACATATGACACTCTCCTTAACACGCGACATGGCATCTCCTTCTCACACGCTGACCAAGGATCCGTGTAATCAATCTCATAGCTGGATGTCCCGAAGTTATCTATACTATTATAAATGGTGAGCAGGGGCTGGAAACCGTCAAATTCAATCTAATTTGGTGTGCAGTTTTTAATCAGCCAATCATAATTTTCCTATAATAAATAATTAATGATAATATAAAAACCTATACTCTGACAAGAACTCCCACGTTTAGTAACTGTTGTTCGGACTAAAAACTGCCCCATACCTCTATGAATTTAATTTATTAAAATTATCATTGAAACTGTTTTTTTTTTCACACACGTAGGGTGTGTGCCGGATATACTAGTATCTATAATTATTGTTTTGTTATTTTCTTTTACGTTCAACGTCGATGTTCGAATATCTGACTTGAGCATCGGAGGGGCGTCGCCGAAACGGCGCCTTTAGCTCGTTTTTTCATGGTATTTCAGGGATCTGTCGAAGTCGAAGACGACGGGCTCGAAACGGCGACGGACCGATAACTTCCAGCGCACTGTTGATGCTAGGGTCGATTTTTTCGATCCGCATCAATTGGCGCCGTCTGTGGGAATCGTATAAATAAAAGGTGCACTTGGGAGAATCGGAGAATCTGAAGCTGTTTCGAGCTCGCGCCGTAAAATCCATCGAATTCAACGCCTTTCAGACCTCGGGATGAAGCTTCGTTATCGTCGTGAGCTCGCATCGCTGCCCCGACCAGCTAACCTTCGCGAGCGCCAAGGCGGGCAGCCCCTCGTCGAGGCTCACCTCTCGAACAGCTGTTCGAGCGAACCACCCATTATCGCCCTCGGAAGCAGCGTCGAGCGAGCCTTCGCAAAATAGCCATCGCAGGCCTGTCGCACCTCCTGATCCTAAGCTGCCCCGGCAATTGAGTTACAAGGCAGAATAACCTGATCAGGCAGCCCGCACACTCACCGAGCGTGCAACGACATAAAAGCTGACGCCTCATTATCAACGCCTCGGGCCAACCACCTTCGCCGTTAAAACCATTCGCCTTCGTCATCGAAGCTGCCACACACGACATAAAGCCGACCTGAGCGATGATATCGCAGCCCACCACGCTCATACTCAAGCCTCGAAACCTTCTAATGGGAGCAGCGATCGAAGGACAAACTCGCCATATGGAATCCGACGAGGGTGTTCATGGCCGTCAATTTGCCGCCGTCGTCGTTTACCTCAGCCTTGCCTCAGATCAAACACTGCTCACCAGAAAGGAATACACAACCGCCCAACCTCGACAAATCGAATGAATCGGCCACGTCTCGCGAAATTAAAGGTATCCCGCTACGTATAATTGGTAACTAACTGTTTCACCTACATGCGCAGACTTTTCGGAGCCAAATCACGGGCGACTTGTTCAATGAGGGAGGGGCGATATCGACTTAAAATCTGCCCGTAAGTCGTGTACGGATTTCGTGGGGCGAAACCACCACTATCATGATCCTCGTAGATCTGAGGGATACCACCATGGCTGCCACTTCAGCCACCGGCGACAGATCCACCGTCGCTCACGGTTTGGACCCGGTTGTAAGCTTTGTTTATGTATCGGGGTTGATTCTTAATTACTTGGTCTTATGGATTGACTGTAATTTTACTGTGGTGCGCACATCATGAAATCTAAAAATATGGGGTGATTCTGCAAATTATGAAATGTTTTAGCTGTTAGAGTAATTGCCTTAGAGGTTATATTGGGCCGTTGGAATAAATTATGGGGTCAGCTGTTTTGAAACTTTTTGGGATTACTGAAAAACTATTTCTTGGGCCTATTTTTGAATGCTTGAAACTTTTTCTAGGCATGCTATTATGAATTTATACAGGCTGTTGAATTAATGGGTCATTGACATAAATATAACTTAGCTCCATAATCTGACTGTATTTGCTGCGTTTTGATTTCCTACATAGTTTTGAGAAGCTGCTATGGCTAATATTTGGCTACGAATATCATTGGGTCTGGTCATGTGCTTTTCATTGGAGTAGCATGAAATTTTGAAAGTTGTTCAGTCATATTTCTCGACCAATATCGACATGCACGACTTAGTTGCACATTCACCGCTTTCCTTGAACCATTTGAGTGCAGGGAATTCTCGATGCCATACATCCTGGTCACGCCGATTGTATCCACGCCCGAGGATTGAACAAATTCGACGAACGCCATATGAATTCGAATAAGTCCGTGGGGAAGGTGCATTCGGGCGGCAGGCCTCCTGAGCCTACAATTGTGGCGGACAAAAACTCCACGAATATCTCCCGAAGACCCGATCTGCTCGGGATAAATCTCCACGAATCGGAGACCCGACCTGCTCGGGATAAAAACCCCGATGTGGCATGAAACTTACGAAACTCCCTCCTCACAATTGTGGCTCGGAGCCTAAGCATACGAATGCACCGCCCACGACTTGAAACTCCAGAACCGACTAGGAAGAGGAACTTGAGAGCGGTTACAGATGACAACACTTGGGACATCGTCTGGTATGATTATGCTTCCTTTTCATATTTATATGTTAACATGATTTAGGAAGGTGGATGCTCGGGAAGGACGTATGTTATACTCGAATATTTTACCTATAATACGTCCAAATCACTAACACTCTTTTGGATTATTTGTGAGAGGGACTATTGTTATCCCCATATTAACGGTGAATATTCGAGTCTAACCGAAGACGGGGCGGGAAAGATCTCCCACGAAAAACACCCCCCGAGACGTAAAAGAGCTCCCGAGGAGACGAGCCCGCGAAAATATCCCCCGATGCAATTAACGCCCGAGGGAGCGCTAGGCTTGCGCCAACGGTGGATTGGGCAAAGGAAATGTACACGTTCACAAGGCCGCATCATGGCCCTCAACGTGGATAGCCAAGTCACCATTAACTCCAAACATGGGCGGTTACAAAGCCACTATCTTAGTCGTGGTATTACTTTTCTTAATACAGGGCCTTTTGTATATAAGAAGCTGGAAGGATAAGGTACGAGGATTCATTATTCTTTATACTCTCACTAACTCCCATTCTATCTACTCTACATCTCTCTCACTGAATATGGGTGACAAGACCACGCATGAAGGACTCACATACACATATCTCATAGCTTAATGCGCCCCATCGGTTTACTCTCTCTTTATTTTATCACTTTATCTTATTTTATACGCTTTTAGACTTTGACGAACGATTATCTGACTTGAGCGTCGGAGGGGCGTCGCCGAAACGGCGCCATTTAGCTCCTCTTTTCGTGGTATTTCAGGGTTTCGTCGAAGGCGAAGACGGCGAACTCGAAACAGCGACGGACCGATACCTTCCAGCGCACTGTTGATGTAGGGTCGATTTTTCGGTCCGCATCACCTTAGTTGTTTCACCTTGTCCTTATACCATTGAAGAGGTATATATTAGGTGTGAGGATTTTGTTTCATAGTACCAAACTCACATGTAGGAGAAAATATTTATTTTATTTGTCTCTAATTATTTTCGGCCCTTATATTATTCTTTTATTTTATTATTATTATTATTGGATCAAACTCCCAAACGTTCATCCATCTCACAAACTTGGGCCATTATTTTCATTATTTGGCCCATTTAAATTTTTCGGCCCAATTGTAAATTTTTGGCTCGACCCGAAAAGAAATGGATTCTTGTCTGAAAATTGATTGCGCACATTTCAAATATTATCGAAATAATCTCGTATAAATTTTACGGGTATTACACGGGTCTCGGTTGACCCAGCCCAGTACCCAGGTCTAGTCTCAATGTTAGTAATTTAAAGATGTTTTACCGTAGCACATGGGAAAAAAAAAACTAGCTAATCGCAATTGGAATGGTGGTTGCAAAATTCGTTTCTGTTTTGAAATTGGCCCATCTTATTGGGCTTATCAGGTGAGTTAAGCCCAAATTAGGGGCAATAGCGTCATTTCGTGCAAAGGCATCAAGCAATATATATCATATCGCCTTTGCCTAGGGTTTATGCATCGAGTCTGAGCTTTCTGCGACTTCTTTGGCTGCAGTACTTGCGTATATCTACAATTTCTCCTGCAGTGAGATTTCCTTCTCTCTATCGGGCTTTATTCATATTTATCTAGGTTCCATGTTTTGCTTCCTCGATTTTAATTTCGCTGCTTTTGTGTGAAATCTTTTAATGTTAAATGTGGATTATACTTTCTCGACGCTGTTTACTCGATTAGCTGTTTTCCTCTCGGTATTCCGAATATGTTTGTGAGATCTTGAATTTTTAGAGATCTGGTTATAGTCTTAATCCTTTGTTGAATTGTCACTGTAAGGATTTGGGTGTTCTTCTGATTTGAAATTGATTGCAGCCTGATTGAATTTTGTGCGTACGCATTAGTCGTTTCTTCTGCCAAATATGTCGACATATCTAAAAGGAAGTCGTTCCCCTTGTAAAGATTTTAACTTTTAATCTTATCAATCTCAGTCTTGTATCTATCTGCTAGTTCTTCTAAGCCTAACTAACAGTGGCTGAGTGTTCTCTATCCATCTATGTTTGCTTTATTCAAGAAAAAGAAAACATGACTTGATCCTTTTATTTTGCTACAAGCCCTTGCAATTGCCAAGTATTCAAACCCAAGGGAATTGGTTAGAAGTTGTTTACTCTCACTGTGTGTTTCTGTGAAAATTCTGAGTTTTAGTCCCTAACTGAATAACTCACTGAATCTTTTAAGACATCTCTTGTTTAAACAGAATGGAATCTCAAATCAAGCACGCCATTGTGGTGAAGGTGATTGGTAGGACTGGTTCAAGGGGTCAGGTGACTCAGGTGAGGTGAAGTTTATGGATGATCAGAACCGATTCATCATGAGAAATGTTAAGGGACCCGTGAGAGAGGGCGACATTCTCACCCTTCTCGAGTCTGAGAGAGAAGCAAGGAGGCTTCGTTGAGCCTTCCTACTATCAGGGTTGTCCCCTGATGATATAATCCTGAAATATGAACTACTCATGTACCTGGAAGTTTGTTTGGTTATGCGTATTATTACTTGAACAATGAGCAATGTTTGCAAGTTTTAGATTTGAAGTATTTATGTGGATTGTGGTTTTGCTAAAGACATGAGAAGGGAGTATACTAATCTGGCCCTTTTATGCTTCTTAGGACTGATGATATAATTCGGTAAACCTACCTAATCTACAATTATTCAAACTTGACAAAATGTTTAGAATTTATGAGTTGTTAATTATCAAGATTGGGTTTGGTTGGTCAATATTATCGATCTAACCCTGAACCAAGATAATATTTGTTTCTTGTATTATCATATTAGACTAAGTCGAACTTGGTAAAAAAAAAAATTCATTTTAGTCTAAAATCAGCTGCCGAACTTGATATCACAACATATCGATCTAAACCCTGAACCAAGATAATATTTGTTTCCTTGTATTATCAATTATCATATTAGACTAAGTCGAACTTGGTAAGAAAAAAAGGAAGACATTTAGCTTAAATCAGCTGCCTAACTTGAATATCATAACATAAGGTCATACACCCTACACAGCTCTTTATTGATTACAGATCAAGCTGCGGTAGGTTTAATTAATGAATATACATTTGACCCACACCCAACTACTGCAGACAAACTTGGTCAAAACTCAACTACAGCCGACACTTAACATCCTCGCAAGAAATCGAAAATGGATCCTCGTATCTGGCACAAAGTTGCTGCTATCTCAGGTAATAAGCAAAGATTCAGCTACAGATGGACTTGATTGAGCTAAATCTTTTGTCTTGATCGATTTTCTCTTCACTTCGCAGGTGTTGCTGCTATTGGCTTTGGAACTTACGGCGCCCATGTTTTCAAGCCCAAGAATCCTGCTTACAAAGAAGTAATGACTTGACTTCTTCTTTCCCAATTCGTTGTTTTCTTCTGCAATCTATTTACTGGATTTGGTTTAAAATCGTCTGATCGTATTTGGCTCGCATGGGTCCGATGCGATTGTGATAAGCGGATAAATAGATCAGATTTTTATTTTGGTTCTAATTTTCATCAGAGTTATGTTATCTCCTTGTGATGATGATTAATGAATGGGTTTTGGAACATAAAGGTTTGGCACACTGCGTCTTTCTATCATTTGGTTCATTCAACGGCGCTCCTCGCTGCTCCTTTGGTCAAGTACCCTAACGTTGTGAGTCACCATCTATTTTCAATCTCTAAATTCTTTGTTCCTCTTATTTCTTGATGTTCCTCTCCTCCCTTTTTATGATGCTGCTTTGTAACTTTGACTGATTAATAAACATTTTTGCTCTTTAATCGCAGTTCGGAGGTCTTATAAGCGCCGGGCTCATTGCCTTCTCTGGGACGTAAGTTTCCGTCTTCCATGAATTTTGCGAGTTCATGTTCTCCTAAATATCTATGTTATAATCTCACAACCTTTTCACACCTAAGTTTGTAGCTTTAAACAACTTTTTTGTTGTCTACTCGGTAGTTTCTTCCCTTGCGAAATCTAGTTGCTGCTATATTGTTCTCAGGAAGTGCTTATATATCTCATCGAACAGCGTTCTTTTCCTTCGTTGCATATATACATTCTCATGCCACACCACTCGATTATGGTTACTTGTGCTCCATTTACAAAAGGACAAACACAATATGTTTACCGTCTGCTTTTGATTATCGCCACGTGAGCATTTGCTAGTTATTTCTAGTGCTGTATCAAAAATATCAAACTTGTGTTCTTTTTTTGGCTCTTTCTTATTTGCAGTTGTTACACGGTTGCATACTTAGAGCAACTCCAACGGACCCCCATTTTACAACGCAAACACAAAAACTTGCTCCAGCGGACACCCATTCGCATACCCAAATGGGATTATCCCAATTTCTCTCTCCTTCCAACGCATCTTTGCGTTTTACATTTGGTCCAAACGCATTTCTTTTTAGATATTACAAAGTGACCTCTTAGTAAATAATTCTATTAAATTAAACCCAAGCAGACTAAAAAAATCGAAACTCACTATCTTCGCGGCAACGATCTCGAAGGTGCCGATATGGATAGCTGCAAAGCATCAAAGGTGCCGCACTTGGGTAGCTGCAAAGCATCAAAGCAGACCAAAAATCGAAACTCACTATCTTCGCGGCAACGATCTCGAAGGTTCCGCACTTGTAGCTAGGGTTCAGCCGCCCCTGGATCTTCCAGTAAGCTGTTGAAGAAGGAGCTGAGCTGAGCGGTACCGCGTTAATCCGCTGTTCTTCTGCATGTTTCCGATCGATTTTTCTTGACGATTATCGAAAGATTGTTAGGTTTTGAAGCTTCGAAGTCGGAAAATTATTAGAAAGCTCTCAATTTGTGTGAAAATTTTTAGATCTCAACACTCTCAACCACAGCCATAAAATATTTGGTCTGAAAAGCACGGTCAAGAAAAAGTTGTGTATGTGTCAAGAAGAAAGGGGTATTTTGGAAAAGAGACCATTGATGAGCTGTAGAATTCTTGCTGATGGCGTATGGCTGATGGCGTATGGGTATTTTCCGGAATCTAAAATAATACTTGTAGTCTAATTCGTAAAATTGTAAATTATGTGGGTAGTATTGAAATTTGTAAAAATTGGTGTGGAAGTGAATACTACAAAACAATCTATTGAGTTTGAGAATGAGTTGATCGGTTGGAGAAGAATTACTGCATTTTGAGTTTGAGAATGCGTTTGAGTTTGAGAATGTGTTTATCGGTTGGAGATGGTCTTAGAAGACAGAACCTATTCCAAAGTGGCTCCCTTCGGAGGATTCGCATTCATTGGCGCCTGGGCGAGCTTTTATTCTGAAATTTCAGTTCTCCAAATTCCTGTTGTAATAAAAATAAACTCATAGTAATTCAACACTTGCAGTCTTATTATGCCTCTGTGTTTCGTTGTTTGCCTTGCATAAAGAGTTGTCTTTGAACAAGCCTGTTTTCTATCGCAATGAGATTACAAGCTAATGGACATTGCTAACTGAACAGAAGAAAGGTGACAAGGAGAACAACAATACTAAGAAAAGAATGGAAGTTCAGCTCAGAGCGAAAATTCGTAGTTGCAAGAGTTATGACTGCACATAAAACACACAACATGGATCGACGATATCCAAGAACTTATAAAGGGATCGAAGAAGAAGAAGAAGAAGAAGAAGAAGAAGAAGAAGAAGAAGAAGAAGAAGAAGCGTACTACTTGGATCGATATCTGTAGTAATAGCAGCTCCCTTGAAGTAGCAAGAAGCGCCCCTATGCTTGAATTGCTGGTAGTAGTTGTTGAAGGCGTACGAAGAATGGGCCTTCACCGTATTGGGCAGAAAACAAGACTGGCCCTCTTGAATCTTACTGCAGTTGGCTCCGCCGGGGCCACAGGCCCAGTCGAGAGCCATCTGAAGCTCACCGTCGGGCCTTTGCTCGCTGGCTATGCACCATTCCTTAGCCCCATCTTCAGCTATCATATTACGTCATTCATTTTCCTTACAATGTTCTGAGATTTTTCGTTGATGCTTTACTATGATGATTGATGATTGATGGGAGAAAGAAACAAGCAGTTACTGATGTTCATTTATTACCTGTTTCATAAGTTGCCAGAAAGAGAGCTCCATGTCACGCCCTCACAAATTGGACCAAGAGTCGGGGCAAATCGGGCGATGACCTTGCGAGCCAAGAGTGTCGAGGCGCCCCAGAACAAGACTTTTGGGACCGGCCAAGCTTGTCGCATGCGGGACGTCGATCAAACCAAGCAAGGCCGAGGCATGTAGCACCCGTTAGAGAGGGAGACGGGGCTAATGAGGTTTACCACGATTGTTGGCCCATCCGGATTCGTGTAGAACCTTCCGGAAGATCGTGGAACCATGCGGAACATTGTGGGGCATTCTAGAGAGTCAAAGAGTCCAAGTGTGGAGAATGCTATGGAACTCTCTAGAGAGGAATATGCCTTTGCATATTCCTAGAATAATCTAGATTGTAAATAATAGCCGTTAGATCGAGTAGATCTTAGCCGTCCATTGGGTTGGACAACTTGTATATATAGGGGCTTAGAGTAGTTCATTTGCATCCAGGAACAAGTGGTAAAAGCCTTCATTGTAAACACTTTAGTGTGAGAAAGAGTGAGTTCTCTATCTACAACACTTGTGTGGTTTTCCTCTTTGCACTTAGGCACGTTCAAGCCGAGGGTTGTCCGACATTTTGCTTTCTTTCGAGAGCGTTTTGGGAGGCTGACCTAGTAAAGCACGCGAGGGCTGCTTAAGGGACTAGGTGCCGCACGGGAGCTAGCAAGCCGAAGTCTAGGTCCGTGACAAGTGGTATCAGAGCCAAAGTTAGCGAAGATGGCCGAGACAAATGCGCAAGTGAACGAGGAGAGGGGTCGTGAGCCGGCTCCTAGCCAAGGTGGGAGGAAAAAGCGGGATCAATCGAAGGCGCGAGACCCTTGTCCGTGGGAAGGCACCATCGCGGAGATGGGCCAAATTGTTGCAACCATAGGGGGGCGGCTCGAGGACGTCGAGGGGAACGTGGAAACTCTAGAGGAGCGCGTTCAGGAGGAGCTCGACAAGGTCAAGGCCGACATTGAGATGGTTGTGACGGTAAGGGATACTGTTGAGACCTTGCAGGGGCAGGTTCTCAAGGAGTTCGAGGCCACCAAGGAGGATTCGAAGGCATTGAGGGAAGCCAACGAGGTCCTAAAGGCCGAGAACAACGTCTTGCGGGGCGAGATGGCCAAAATGAGGGAGGCCATGGATTCGCTGCAAGAGCAGTGGCGTTATGCCGAAGGTTGGCACTAAGCGGGGAGGCAACGGAGCTAGCTCGACAGGGGGATCGACTAGCCAAAGGCCTATCGATGTGCCAAGGCCGTGTGGGTTCAACGGCAAGCGGGACGCCAAGCTAGTGGAGGACTATCTTTGGCGAATGGAGCGGTACTTTGAGGATCTAGGCATCGTAGAGGAGGCGTGCAAGATCCGTACCGCAAGCAACTACCTCACCGAGACTGCGGCATTATGGTGGAGACGTGTGCATGCCGACATAGAGAGGGGCGCGCGTGGCTTGGACACGTGGGAGGAGTTCAAGAGGGAACTCAAGCGCCACTTCTATCCCGAGAACGTGGTCTATGAAGCTAGGAAGAAGTTGCGGGAATTGAAGCATCGAGGCTCAATTCAGGCATACGTGGATGAGTTCACGATGCTAACTCTTCAGATTCCTACCATCACGGACGATGATAGGTTGTTTTTCTTCATTGATGGGCTACAAAGTTGGGCTAGGCAGGAAGTCCAACGTCGGGGTGTCAAGTCGGTGGACGAGGCCATAATGGTTGCCGAGTCACTCATGGAGTACCAGAGGGAAGCTCCAAGGCGCGAGCAAGAGGGCTCAGCCAAAGGTGGGGGAGAGACCCATGCTCGTGAGCGGGACGCGGGGCGATCACCTAGTAGAGACCGGGGATCCACGCAAGGCCGACGAGACTATGAGGACAAGAAGAAAGCGTTCGTGCCCAAGGGGGTTGCTTTCTATGCAGGGGGCCTCATAAGGTGTCGGAATGCCCCAAGAGGGGGATGCTCACGGCCATGATTGCGCAAGGGAAGCGCAAGAAACGGAGGAAGCGCCCGAGCAGAGGCTTGGGGCTGCTCGAGTCTTGAGTGGTGAGGAGGCCATTCAAGTATTGAATGCCATGGAGGTCAAGCTACCACCTGTGCGACCATGCGAGGGGCGCATGTTCGTCGAGGCAAAGGTGAATGGCAAGGAGACCAAGGCATTACTCGATACCGGAGCAAGCCACAATTTCGTGACGGAGGCCGAGGCCAAGAAGTTGGGGCTTGATATTGAGGCCTTCAAGGGGAGGGTCAAGATGGCGTCAAAGACACGCCCGTGGGTGGGGTAGCTCGAGCGGTGAAGCTACAAATTGGTGCTTGGGAGGGCCAGGCAGACTTCACGGTGGTGCCGATGGACGACCACAAACTCGTGTTGGGCATGGACTTCATGGGTAAGACCAATGCCATCCTTATGCCTATGCATAGCTCGGTGTATTTTTTTGGGCAGGACGGGAAGTGCTCGGTGCCCATAATATCCGACGAGGAGATAGGCGAAAGCGGGGAGCTGGGACGCATGGCGAGCATGCGACTCGAGCAAGGAGGTGTCAACAGCGATCCAAGCAAGTTAGGCACGAGGGTGCCAGCCGAAGCCAAGGGGGACTCGGGGAGATGCGAGGACGCTGCTCACACCAACAAAACGGCTGAAGTAGGAACTCCGGCCGAGAGGATTCAATTCGGGTGACCAAGTCAGGGCCATGCCAAGGAAGTTGAGGACTTCGGAGGGCAATGGGGGCAAGACTAGGCATCCGAAGGGGCCAAAGCATGAGATGCGGAGGCACGGCAACGGGGACGTTGCCGATTTGGGTGGGGGAGGATGTCACGCCCTCACAAATTGGACCAAGAGTCGGGGCAAATCGGGCGATGACCTTGCGAGCCAAGAGTGTCGAGGCGCCCCAGAACAAGACTTTTGGGACCGGCCAAGCTTGTCGCATGCGGGACGTCGATCAAACCAAGCAAGGCCGAGGCATGTAGCACCCGTTAGAGAGGGAGACGGGGCTAATGAGGTTTACCACGATTGTTGGCCCATCCGGATTCGTGTAGAACCTTCCGGAAGATCGTGGAACCATGCGGAACATTGTGGGGCATTCTAGAGAGTCAAAGAGTCCAAGTGTGGAGAATGCTATGGAACTCTCTAGAGAGGAATATGCCTTTGCATATTCCTAGAATAATCTAGATTGTAAATAATAGCCGTTAGATCGAGTAGATCTTAGCCGTCCATTGGGTTGGACAACTTGTATATATAGGGGCTTAGAGTAGTTCATTTGCATCCAGGGAACAAGTGGTAAAAGCCTTCATTGTAAACACTTTAGTGTGAGAAAGAGTGAGTTCTCTATCTACAACACTTGTGTGGTTTTCCTCTTTGCACTTAGGCACGTTCAAGCCGAGGGTTGTCCGACATCTTGCTTTCTTTCGTGAGCGTTTTGGGAGGCTGACCTAGTAAAGCACGCGAGGGGCTGCTTAAGGGACTAGGTGCCGCACGGAGCTAGCAAGCCGAAGTCTAGGTCCGTGACATGCTGCTAAGGCGAGGCATATTATCTTCTTGACAAGGGCCATGTTTTGAACGAGCGAGCCTCACGAAAGAAATGACTTGAGTACATTTTTATAGGTAGTTTAGAAGATATGCATGTGAAAGATTTTATATACCGCACATTATTAAAAGTAGTAGGTGGTGCATAATGGGAAGCAAAAAGGTCCCGTGAGTCAGAGCGAGAGGTGAAAAAGTTGACAATATTGGCTCGCAGTACAAAGAATGGATCGCACTTGTTTTCATTTTTCTCTTTCATCTTTTCTGTGAA
>JAPQWV010001952.1:0-68079 GCA_027422505.1 Craterostigma plantagineum | reverse complement strand
TTAGATTTCGTTAATTCGTGAACCTCGAATGCAAAGGCCTCCTGCGCTTCTAATGGTTTATGATGAGCTTAAAAAATGCAATCTTTACACGTTTATGCGTCATAAATATCGACGATGATCAGTAGCTGATGAAGAAATAATAATAGTTTGTCAACTGCGCACTATCAAAATATATATTATCAGATTAAATTTTAAATTTTAACCAAACATATACAAGAACAGAGAATTCGTATTCGTAGCGACAGTTATGTTAGTGCATAGACAACTTGTTCAAAAAAGTCGGCTCAACTAAATCAGACAAAATCAAGAATTGCCCACACAAGTCTCGGCGGGGGAGACAAAGACAACATTATTCATTTCTCAATCACTTCACACCTTTTCCTTTCTTGTTTGGAAAAAAAATTGATTTCATTAGTATATATTAAAATCAGACAAATAGCATATCATTATTGCAATTCGAAAGAAGAAGAAGAAAAAAAGCCCGCCTCAATCATTTAAAAACCTGTTTTCACTTTTCCTTTTTTACTATCCATCATATGATTCTTGCTTTACACTCAGCTTCTGTTCTTTTCTCCCTCAATTTCAAAACTCAAACAGCTTTTTTCTTACTCCTCCCTTTTCTCTTCATCAATCATCACATTGTCAGCTAACATCATCATCTCAATCAACAAAATAAAAAAGAAAAAAAAAACGATGCTCGGCCATCGCGCGACGCCTTCATCTTCTTCTGTATCAGAGATTCGCCAAACATCAGAGCTACGAACTGCTGTATATCAGGCCATCATAAGGAGAATTCTTGGTTTTAGTGTTAATCATCATATTACATCATCAACATCAGCAAGTGCTTTAGATCGATGCTTCTTACTACGTGGAATCACTCGATGTTCCGTTAGTAGTAAGAAGAATCCTAGTCCCAATATTGTGGCTAAGCTTATGGGGTTGGAATCGTTACCTACGGCGAACTCTCATAGGAAATCAAGAACGACGAAGAACAGAAAGATCATTCCATTACGAAGAGATAGAAGATGAGAACTTCTTCATCCTCAGCTTCGAAAAGGGATGCGATTATCAGAGACGAAGAGGCGAGGAGAAATGCGCACGCAAACGAGTGAAAGCGAAGGCCAAAGTCGAAGAGATGGAAAATTTGAGCCCAAATTCAGTTCTTGACGTATGATGTTCTCCTCGCGCAGACGATGAAGAGAGTAGTTCGGAAAGTTCCTCAGGTTTTGTCTCTGTCGTTTCTACGCTGTATTTTTCTTCTTTTTCATTTTTTTCTGACCATAATTGTTGGGACAGCGATCGTACAGAGATTAAGACATTCGAAACCTGGGAATTTCTCAGAAGACGAATGGGGTACGAATTTGGGACGCTGGCATCGAAGGAGACGACGAAATCGAGTTGGATTAAGATGAAATACCGACATTTCATCAGGGAAATTGTTGTCGGGATCTTTCCTTGGAAATTCTCGATCAGTTGAAAGCGAAGAAGTTACTAGAAACTTCTATTAACTACCACAGCCAAGACAAGAACACACATGCTCTTCTATCTTCTTCTTGTAAATGTAATAATAATTCAATAGTAGTAATATAGACTATCTCCAGCTCGTAATTACGCTATAGCAGGTGCCCATACACTACATACATTAGCTTATTTAGATCATTAGAATATCATTTCTCAATGTAACAATAATAACTCAGTCAGACAAAGAAGCGCATACATACCTCTGAGAGATACGTCTCTATAAGTTCATTGTTATTTTTGCCGGGAGCGTATCCCAGGAAAGTGTTCTTCTGCTATCTGACCATCGACGGATACTAATCTCACTAAAGTAATGGAATATCTTTCGCAACTTTGTCTTTCTTTTGCTTCCTTTACGCTCGAGCAAAGTACGTTTTCCACCCATCGTTCATGGAGCTTCGCCTTCTGTTAATAACAAAGAAGCAGCAAGAATCTGATGCATTACTCCTCGATTGATTCAAGAAAAGTATTGGGTCCTAAGAACTTTGCAGTCGTTCATCTATCTGCTTCAAGATTTTCAGAGCCAAGGAATCGCAGTTCAGCGATTTGAATTGCACGTTTCGATCGACGAGTTCGAGCATTTCGTTCAGCCAAGTCTCCGAACTGTTCGAAGCTTTCGAAATCATCTTCGGAGGGATCAATATCGCTATCATCATCTTCTGTGTCTGGGCGGGTAAATTCAAGTCGATTATGGATCTAAACATCTTGGCATTTGTGTCCTTACTGCTCGCCAATTTCTTTTTCTTCGCAGGCAACTGATTAGAGGTTTCTGCTTTACTAGCAGCAACGCAAACGTTCATAGAAGTATCCCTGCGATGAGCTTCGCCTGGCGAACAGATGAAAGCCTGCATTTCGAAATTCTTTGGCGCTAGACTATTTCTTCTTCAGAAATCGGGCGTCGTAGCTTGGCAAGAACGATCTCGGGGGACTTTTGGAATCTTGAACATAGTATGAAAACCATGTTCTTTATGTTGATGTCCCGCCCATGCGAATCCCTGAACTTCCCAGTTTGACAGATTGAATCAAGCTATTCTGCACCAAAGGTCAGCCATTTCAACGTTGTCGAGCACCACAACTGAGCTAGGGTGCTTCTTCAATTCCTCGGCAAGAGAATCAACGATCATTTTCCTCCCAGACTTAAGGTGAGATTTCGAATCACAGCAATCAAACACAGTATTTCGACTCGAGTTCGACGAACTTAGTCGAAGGATAACAGCATTTGCTGCTGCCAAAGACTATATATCAGCCACTGCAGCAGCTATAATCTCTCCCCACTTTATCAGGTCCAAGAAAGCCCAGCCAATGTTTCCCTTTAGAAAGTATAAACCCGTCGCCATTTCTGGAGTTCCAGGGTTCGGCTGAGCATTTCGACAGCATCGATCTGCCAATATACCTTCTGCAAGACTTTCCATGGGTATTGAAGCTCCTTTTTACCCCACTGAGTGGGGTAGGAAACTGAATGTGACTGCTCTCCACGTTCGAATAGATCTGAGAGCATTAGGAATCCCATCTTTTCATCAATTTTCTTGGAAGAGAAAAGTTCCCAGACCCAAATTAGTAGTTTCAGATGTAGCAATTGCCGAACGATTCAAGTCCAAAGGGATTCCATGGCTGGATTGCTGCCTTCGACTGTACTCAAACGTAGCCAAAAAGGCGAGGAGAAACGTCTTCTTGGAGGTCCAAGAGTGATGGAGCTGTTGGCATATATCAGTCCACTTCCTATATAAAGCCACGGCCTTGTCGTCCATCGAAAGTATTGATGACATCTTTAGCCTGCACTGAAAAGAATTGACAGAACAAGTAAAGATCTCACGAGAGACAAAGAAAACGTAACAAGTCTGGTTTTGACGAATAACGAACCAATATTTGGTCGACGCCTTCAGCAAGGCGACAACAGAGTTATTTGGTCTGATTTCTGAAGAGCATTAACTTCTTTTTCGTATTTTGGCTGCATGACGAACAAATATCAGTGGACTGACGACCCTTTCCATTGGATGGTGCTCATGCTCGGATGGCCAAAGGAAAGAAACCGCCGAGAGGGGACGAATGAACCCATTAAGCTGCAAAGAGGATGAAAGTGTAAAGAGTGTCGAAATAACGGCGCAAATCATGACAAAAATCTAACCTTGATTTAAAGCCCTTTTGCCATTAGATGGTAGCCAGAAATAGGCAGCAAATGTAAATCCCAGTCTTCTTCGATCTTCGGCAACTGCTCTAAGAGCTTCTTGTACTCAGAATCGCTCCCTAAAGCACCGATCAACAAAGCCTACCACCACCATACTCACTCAGTAACTTCTTGATTTCGCCGATCAAATAGTGTGCTTTTTCCATCGATATCTCCATATTCACAAAAACCTTCATATCTCCAAAACTCAGTAACACTGCACTACTCTCCAGCGCTTCACACACTTCCTTGAATCTCAGACCCATCACTTCCTCACTCAGCCCACCCGCAAGAAACTCGGTAACCTCAGTATCGATAGAAATTACGTTCATCTTCTTCAAATTCCCCACAACTTCACCACTCTTTATATCCTCGAGAAAGCCCTTCAACGCTTCGTCAGCACAGGTGCCGATCATAAAGGGTTCTTCTCTTTTCCCATCATGGCCTCCCCAATTTCTCGTCGAATGATCGCTCTTCGTCCCAAATCGCCAAGCAAAGGAGGGAAGCTTGGAATCTCAATAAGGGGCTTGGGTTCAAAATCGCAGATTTTATCTCGTGATTCGAAACCCAGCGTCCCCAAAACCCTACTCACATTTGGGTCATCCAATATCGAAATTATGAAATTCTTCAGATCAACCCTAACCGCAGAAGCGTTGAAGCTCGAGCTAGGGTCAGAATCAGAGTTCATCATCATCAGCTGCTGCTGATAGAGATGAAACGTCGCAGGACTGCGCCTCTGATTAGCCTGAGACCTCTTAATCGCCGCCATCAGAGAATTCGAAATGGGCGGGTCGTCGTCCATGGGCTGCTTGGAAGTCGGAACCTTATCTAGCGCCACGCCGACGCAGAGGTCCAAAGCCCGAAGCTGGAGCGTGGAGGACACGCGCCGCCCCTTCCAGAAGCTCTCGAGCACGCATCGCGGAGCAGGGACGACGGCATAGAGAGCAGGGCCGACACCGCGTGCAACGACGTCGTCTGCACGTGGGCCCGGCGCTTGGCCACCGAGACGGCGTCGTCCAACGCCGCGGCGGCCTCTTCAGCTAGGCACTGGCGAGCTGTGCTCACCGGCGTCGGCATCGCCGGAAAGCTACTTCTGCCGCGTACTCTTCTCCCACAGGTGAGTGCTATAGCAAGTGTATCAAAGATCAAAACCTTTGACAATCCACACACAAGAAAAAGAAATTATTTTTTCCTGGTACTTTTCGTTAGGTAGCTCAAGATTAGTTTATTAGTTGAAAGGAGAGTTATCAGAAACTTTTTGGAAGTTTTACCTTATTTGTTTAATGAAGGCGAAGAAGACACGAGAGAGAGAGGAGAGGTCTATTTCGTTGGGTCGAATGGGGACTGAACAAATTCAGAGCATAGATTCTGCAATCAACTTAGAAATTAGAATTAGTACAATATATTTCCCACTATCGTTATAAATATAAATATATTATTCGTAGTATTCCACTCAATATCATTATTCCCCGCACTTAATGATCATACGAAGCGAATTTGAATTTGTTGTCTAACATGGGACAAAATTCGGCTTTCAAAGTCCAAATCAATTCACATTTTATTGACCACTTCACATCAATTAATTTTCGTAATATAAGTAAACCTACGAATTGTTTTTCTTATTGAAATTTGATTTATTCGAATGTTTATTTTGGGATATTCAAGGGGCAGAAGAAAAGCAACCATATGCCGCATCCACTATGCAAGTCAAGGTGAGGTGGGGCCAATTAATTAATTCAACACTATCTATCTATTCATCAAGTGTCAGTCTCAAAATTCAAAACTTTCATAATAAAATTAAAATTAATTAATCATGCAAACGTGACAGATACACATTATCATAATATGCACGATATGATATTATAAAGTTTATGGCAATCTTTTCCTCTGTAGAGTTCGCCAACTAACTATGTTTCAAGACCAATTTAATTAGGCCATTATTTGGAGCAAGGCCCATATGAAGTAAGCCCAACTATCGCATAAATAAATTGCAAAATCGCCTTGTCGTACATCAGCTTTTCTCCCGATGTCAGTCGAATATTAAATATTACACCGCCACTAATATATCATTGGTCCTGGCGGCTTCACCTTTCCACTAAAATACTATTTAAAACCAAAATAACTAAATCACGCACTTTTCAAGTACATTAATTGCATTCATAAAATAATATGTAAGCATTTACACATATTAGAAATGGATTAAAATATCTATTATATCCTCATTATGTTCTCCAATTCTCATGTGATCACTATTTGCCATGTTATTGATACTAGGAGTAATATGGAAATCCACATATATCTTTCTAAAAAAACAAAATACTCCCTCGTCCGGTATCTTTGGACATTTGGGATTGAGTTCGGTTTTAAGAAATATAATATTGTAATAGTATAGGGGAAGAAAAGTGTATGGGTGTGGCAGCTCTTTTAAGAATATATGTTATTATATTGATTGTGTGTGATAGTTATTTGCTAAATAGGAAATGTATAAAAGATAGTGGGACACCCGATTTGGTAAAAATGTACAAAAGTGATCGGACGGAAGGAAATATTCTTTTTGTGACAGAAAAAAAAAAAATCTAGAACGACAACAATAATGAATGAAGGGAGTATAAATCATGATTTTTGCTATTTACACCACTAAAATTTTTCCCTCCTCCAATCAAAAAAAAAGGAAATTAAAAATTATCAGCCACTACGTCTCAATCTCTTACCGCCTTTTCCTTAATTAATCGCTCGCTCTCTCGCAGACACACACACACAGTCACACACACACACACCTGAAATTGTTCTCCTATTTATCTCAATTCAATCTTCCCATTTCGGAGAGAGAGGAACCAGCAAGAATGTCAGGCAGCGGATGGTGACGTTGTACGGAAAACGGTGCGCTCACCGAGACACAGCAAAGCAGTCACCTTTCTCGGTCAAGGTGGGTCTCGCCCAAATGCTCCGCGGAGGCGTAATCATGGACGTCGTCACGGCGGAGCAGGCCCGCGTGGCGGAGGAAGCCGGCGCTTGTGCAGTCATGGCTCTCGAGCGCGTCCCGGCGGACATTCGAGCCCAAGGCGGCGTGGCTCGAATGTCCGACCCTCAGCTGATCAAGGAGATTAAGCAGGCCGTGACTATCCCGTCATGGCCAAGGCTAGGATTGGGCACTTCGTCGAGGCTCAGATCCTCGAGGCGATTGGCGTCGATTACGTCGACGAATCGGAGGTTCTGACCCCGCCGACGACGTCAATCACATCAACAAGCATAATTTTAGGGTTCCCTTCGTCTGTGGGTGTAGGATTTGGGGGAAGCGTTGAGGAGAATTAGGGAAGGCGCGGCCATGATTAGGACCAAAGGTGAAGCTGGGACTGGAAACATCATCGAGGCTGTCAGGTAATTAAGGCTGTCAATCCCTAATGTTGACCCATTCTTAACCCTAATTTTCTTGCAAATCTCAGGCATGTCCGCTCAGTGATGGGAGACATTCGCCTACTTCGCAACATGGACGACGACGAAAATCTTCACCTTTGCAAAGAAGATTCAAGCGCCGTACGATTTAGTGATGCAGACCAAGCAGCTAGGACGGTTGCCCGGTTCACTTTGCAGCTGGGGGCGTAGCCACGCCAGCCGATGCAGCCTTGATGATGCAGCTCGGTTGCGATGGTGTGTTCGTGGGCTCGGGCGTGTTCAAGAGCGGCGACCCAGCCAAGAGGGCTCGAGCCATTGTTCAAGCGTGACTCATTACAGCGATGCCCAGGTTCTTGCAGAGGTGAGCTGTGGGCTGGGTGAGGCTATGGTTGGATTAATTTGAACGATGAGAAAGTGGAGAGGTATGCAAACAGATCGGAGTGAATCATTGATGATATGAAATAGCTTTTCGATTCATATGATGTTCTTGGTCTCTTGAATTTGGGTACCTTGTTGCTTTACTAAGACATGAAAAGCATAGCATACTATGATTCGTATACCCTTGTTTGATAGATTCCATTACAGCTTGAGATCAGACAAAGGAATACACTCAAGTAATCGTTAGAGTAATCTGCTTAGTCGTATGCCTCAAATTCGAATCTCTCTTTCTTCCTATACTAAGTAGTGTTAGCTAGCTCGTGATGGCAAGCTGTGTTGAAATAGTACTGTTCGCTCCATTCACGTGCGACGATAAGGATTATTATCGTTTATCATCTTACTGTTCGACACATTCCTCTCTTCGTATACAAAGTTATGCACGCCACTATTCGATCGGCCGTTCGACCGAGAAGCTTCCCAGCTACTGCTTGCTTCGCCAGGTACTGTGAGGCTAGCCGAGTTCTGATATTTTTACATATGTTATACAGTTATCCAAACCGTGTAATAACAGTTATAATATAGTTTGGGTTTTTTTACCTGGGAAACAATCTGTCGAAGATCATTCTGTAGTAATAGGCTTCTTTTGTTGCGGGTGGTGGGGAAGATGCGCGCGGAGTTTAGCATCATCTTATCTGTGACCTGAAATCGTCCGAAAAATAAACGTTTAGCAATAAGTGAAAATGGGCATGATTGGACTTTTATCGATGCGTCGTACATTTTGCTCTGCATGAATGTAAGCCGTCGATCCAAGCATAGCCCACGCCTTCGCCGAGCTCTTCCTTCCGCCGATAAAGAATGTCTGTACGAAATTCAATGCCTCAGAGGTATGTAAAATTTCCCGAGTAAAGTTATTACTACATAGATTGGTTTATTTCTACCTTTGGAGATAGGGATTTTGTCTGTCGTCGAACGCCTTCCTCAGAATCCACTTCTCGATTCCACGGCCCTTGTCGGGCTTAATCTGAAGAGTGGGACGAAACAATTACGATCGCCAAATATTTACGCTAATGTAGTTTTAAGCCTAAAACTCGGGGATTTATTACCATCTTCCACTCGGGTCGATTCTCATTGCAAGGTCTACGAATTCTCTGTCCAAGAATGGAACCCTAGCTTCTAAACCCCACGCAGAGTCGACTTGTTCGCCTTCAGGCAATCGTACTGATGAAGGGCTTTCATCTGTCCGAGAAAAAAATTAAGAACCTAAGCGCTTACTAATCTTCGTCTGTCGAAGATATAGAAAAGAAAAGCGCTCACCTTTCGACAAATTTCGCGGTGGAATTCTTCTCCGTTCGGCGCGTTATCGAAGTAACGATAGCCGCCGAATAGCTCGTCGGCGCCCTCGCCCGATAAAACGACTTTAAACCCGAGCGCCTTAATCTTACGAGACATGAGAAACATAGAATGCTCTCTCTTATCGTAGCAACATCGTATGTCTCGACGTGATAAATTACGTCCTCAATAGCGTCAATCCCGTCTGTATTATACAACAATTTTAAAAAAAAGCGTACAAAACCATATTTTTCGGAGAAATGTATATGTACGTCTATATACCTGAATTTTGAAATGAATTCATGGTGGACAGTCCCTAAATAATCAGCTACTTCTCTAGCTGCTATCATATCAGGCGATCCCTGAATAAAAAAAAAATTCGAAACTCAGTTAATCGTAAATTATTACTTGGTATTAAATTAAGGTAACGAGCGCCGAGAAAAAAACCTCAATGCCGACGCAAAAAGAACGGATCTTTGCGCCCGGCAAGTGACGAGAAGCAATGGCTGCGACCAACGACGAATCGAGCCCGCCCGATAAAAGTATGCCGAAGGGCACATCGGTCATTAGCATCTTAATCACGGCCTGGCGTTAGAGAATCAATAGTCGCGCGTATTTAGCGACTAGAAAGAACAAACATTGTAATAAAATCGATGTTATGTATTAAAGGTCGTGCCTTTCAAAAGCGTTTCTGAGAACGAATGGGTCGTAAGGAGTCGAAGGGATGGCCTAAGAGAACCAAGTAGGGCTATACCACCTTCGAAAGGTTCTCGTCTTGCTCGATTATGTTGTTCCCGGCGGAAATACTTCGAAATTCTCGCACTCGTCGTGGAGACCTTTGAGCTCCGAAGAAACGCATACCGAGCCTACGAATTTCGTAATAGTTAAGCCGCGAAAAAGTTCAAAACTTTTAATCTTCTTTTTGCTGCTAATTAAGCATTAACATATATTACCGTCGAGCCCCCATCCGATGTATAGCGAAGTGATCCCGAGCGAATCCCGAGCCGCAAGAAAGGTGTTATCGCGTGTGTCGAGAAGTACGAAAGCGAACATTCCGTCCAACATCTCTACGAAACCCTCGTCGAACTCTCGTACTAAAACGCCCGAAAAAAAGAGAATAAAAGAAGTCGAAAAAATAAAATTTAACGAGGAACTAAACACAGAAGCCTTAGCCCACTCTAAAAACAATCAGCATGTAATAGAGGGATTAACCCACAAGCGCTTGCATACAAGTAAGCACTGAGATTGAGTTTGACAACCCCTCACACACACACACACACTCACTAGGTGTGCGATGACTTCGCAGTCGCTGCCAGTGTGGAACTTGTGTTGTTCCGGCAAAAGCCGACGTAGTTTATTGTGGTTAAAATCTCTCCGTTCACAGTTACGACTATGTTCTTATCTCCATTGAAGAGCGGTGGTCGCCCGAGGCCGGGTCGATCACTGCGAGCCGCTGGTGCGATAGGTATGAGTCGCCGTGCTGATAAAGCCCGGCCCAGTCAGGCCCACGGTGCTTCAATCTGTATAAATTATTATATTATTACAGTTTTGAAATATGATTTCGGCGAGAAAAGTATCACAGTAAAATGTAAAGAAAAGATGGAATTTGCCTGTTAGAAAGCTCAAGAACACGAGCCCTTTGGCATGGCAATCGCCTGAGCAGCCTAACAAAGCTAATATCCACACATGACGACTATGATGATTGAATATATGTAAGGAAATGAAGAAATGCAATAATTCTCTATGAATATATAGGCGAGCAAGTAATAATTACGATCCAATATCTTTGGGATTTATAACCTTTGGAAATCTGTAGTTTCCTTATTCTCATGGAAGGGGTCAAAGCCTATCCGAATATTGGAGAACTTAACCATGCATGTTGCTTTTTCGCGCGGCGCGACGGTTTGCCAAATCTTTATCATTATTTATTATTATTAATTGATGGAGGAATTAAATCACGTGAGAGATTTGCTTTGGCACACTTTATTAGAATGTCTAAGGGATTGTTGTTATCCATTTCGATTTCGATGGGGGGGTTTGAGTCAGCATTGCGTATTGTGCCAATCTTAGGACGTTTATTATTGGATCATGGGACGATGAATTCAAACTCCGACGTCCGTGTTTTCTGTGTAATGATGGTGATTAATACTTAATTATCAAATGGTGATTTTCTTCGCGATTTTTAGCATGTTGTATTTATTTAAATGGCATGTGCTGACACAATTAAGATAAATGAAGGAATTAATATTTAATGTTTGTCAAGTTGTCGAATTTATACTATTGTACTTATTCTTGTTTCATTTTATGGGTCGTTTTGAAAGAAACGATGTTCACTAAATGGGCCGATTTCAAATTAAATTCACGGGTAGCATGATATATAGGCCCATTAACAGATTTTTCAAGAAATCATTACGAAAAAAAAAAACATCAAAGTGAAGTAATCATCATCTTGGTAAATAACTCTTCAGTAATCTCTCTCTTGCGAAGATTAGTAAAGAGCAGCTTTGCAGAGAACTCTCTCTCTCTCTCTCTTTCTCTCTCTAGTGAATTATCGTGTTCTCTGAGTGAGCTAAAGAAGTCATCCATGGCTTCGGCCCTAGAATGCTGGTCAGGCCGAGCAAGCACAGAAGAAGAAGCAATCGAACAAGCAGTACTCATGCAGACCCATCAGAGATCCGAATCCGAATACGAACCCGAATGTCGATCCGAATGGAAAACGGTTCGTCTTCGGTTCTTGCAAAGAAGCGGTTTCAGAAGTTCAGCCGCAACGTCTCCGAAGCCATCGCATCTCTCAAGAACACCCTCAACCTCGACTCCGCCCGCGAGCAGCAGCAGGCGGCGGGCGGTCCTCCGCCGCACGCGTGCCGACGGCGCGTGTGGGGCGCCGTCGTGCGTAGCTTGACGCAGCTGTACCCTGGAAGTCAGTTGCCGGAGAAGCTGGTGACAATCTCCGCAAGCATTACGACTCTATGCCCCTCAGGTGAGAGCTAAATTTACAGTTTCTTGTCTCTGTTTTTTTCCCTCTTTTTTAAGTTCGTTGGATCTAATTTTTTGTGGGAAATATGTTGAAATTCGATTTCCTCTGAGATTGGAGTTTTCTTTACTTCTATAGCCAGCAGTTGAAAATGACAGTTTGGTCTTATGTTATTCCCAGATTATGCCGATTTGGTAACAGAGATTTTCATTTTTCCCCTTTTTGCGCTTAAATTTGGGAATCTAAAGCTGAAATCAATTTTCTTTTGTGGGCATGGCAGCTATGCCCAGGCAGGATTTGAGATGAAAGATGTGTTCTTACACATGAAATTGATCGAAGAAGCTTCCGCCGGAGAAAATCCCTCAACCATGATTCAAGAACTATCAGACATGAAGCTGAAGCATCAATTTAGAGTTTAAGCTGACTTTTGTCTGCAACACAACCGTTTCGTGGCCCACAATGTCCTCGACGTTGGAAAGCTCGTCGATTTGCTGCAATAAGCCAAGATCTTCGAGAAGAAGTCCTTCACCTGGGAATCGTCGTTCTCCAAATCCAAAGCGGGCAAGAAAGTACGCTAAAAACCCGCGTAGAAAACGCACTCAAACTCGCCACGAAGAAATGGCCAAGAACAACACCTCCATTAAGCTTCCATTTGGGCTGTGCGGCTGCCAAGACGAGGGAAACGCTAAAAGCGGGATTTTGGAGACAATTACGTCAGCGAATTTCTGGGCAGAAGCGAAGAGAATTCAGAATCAGCCATTCGTCTGAACGTCCCTCTGCCAAAGACTCAATCTTTGTCTCCGTCGACGAATGGCAGACCATAGTCTGAACTCAGGCCGGGAAATGGCTATTAGCCACCGACGCCGTCGAAATAGGCGATCAAACGGGCCCCACCACGTTCAAGGGTTCTTACAGAGGAAAAAAGGTAGGAATCGAAAAGCTCAAAGGGTGCGATAAGGGAAACACTACGATTTCGAGGTGAGAAAGGATCTGCTCGAAATAATGACTTGCGGACACAGAAACATATTACCGTTCTACGGCGTGTGCCTCGACGAGGTTCACGGGCTTTGCGTCGTGACTAAGTTTACGGATGGGGGTCGTCCCTCCACGAGCTTGTGAAGAAGGGAAAGAAGATCCATACGAAGGAAGTATTGAGGATAGCCATCGATGTAGCCGAGGGAAGTAAAGTTCATGAACGATCACGGGATTTCTTACAGGGCTTGAACAGTCGGCGAGTCTTGCTAGACAACGGGGGAATGCTTGCTTGGGCGATATGGGGATAGTCACTGCATGCAATAGCATCGGCGAGGCCATGGATTATGAGACCGATGGCTTTCGTTGGCTCGCTCCCGAGGTTTGTTATTTTTCAGTCTGTAATTTTAGGGGGTGATATTATAATGACAGGGGATTGAAGGGTGTTGGCATTATACGAACAGTAACATATTAATCCTGGATTTTGTCCCTAAGTTGCTTAATTGAAAGTTTTAACTGTGTAATGCTTCCTTGGATTCGACGGAATCCTAGATTATACGTCTCAACCCTAGAATTTGAGGCAAGATCTAATATTGTTATGTTCGTATAATGTCACTCCCTGAATTCGATGGGACCCTAGATTATATCTTTGAACCCTAAAATTTGAGGCAAAATCTAGGTCTGTATAACGTCACTCCTAAATTCGATGGGTCCCTAGATTATATGTCTGACCCTAGAATTTGAGGCGATATATAGTATTCTGTATAATGTCACCCCCTGAATCGATGAAACCCTATAGATTACGTCTTACCTTAGAATTTGAGGCAAAATCTAGTATTCTGATGTACAATGTCTCTAAATTTGCTTAATTCTGAAAGTTATTATCCGTACTCAGTCGTGTTTTTCCTTATTACACAGATCATAGCGGGGGATTTAGAAAACCCTAGGGAGACGAGGATGAGCAATGCGTACAGTTTCGGGATGGTTATATGGGAAATGGTGACGGGCCAAATCGCTTACTCGGCCTACTCGCCGGTGCAAGCCGCCGTGGGGATAGCGGCTTGCGGGCTCAGGCCCGAGATTCCCGAGTCTGCCCGCCGGGCCTGAGAGCCCTCATGGTCAAGTGTTGGAACCATAGCCCTTCGAAGCGCCCGCAGTTTTCGGAGATCGTAGCCGTTTTATCTCGGCTTGGGACTATGGTTAGGTAATAACGTAGTAATCGTTGATCTCTTTCTATGTGCTTGTAATGCTTTTGTATGAATGGAACTTCTTTTTCTTACCATGCAAATTCGAATGGTTTGAAGATTCTTGATTTTGGGTGGTCCTTTTTGATTAATCCGACAAAGAATGGTATATGAAAGGGAACAATGCAACGAAGGGACTATGATGAACGTTGCCCCAAATGTCAATAGCATGATTATTATTCAAAAAAGAATGAAAAGAAAGGAGGGAAGTTATTGAAGACATGTACGAAGATTCCATTTCTATGCGATAGTCAAATGATGAAAAAATGGGCATGCATGGCGCAGCATAAGTTGACTTTGCCCAATTTGAAATGTTTTCATTCATAAGCTATGTAACTCACACATGCCGGCACGTGTGTTTCTGATTATACTATTTTGTCTGATAGTCTTTGTCGAAATTTAATACATTAATAGGACCTAACTTACGCTAATGAATGAAAATGGCGCTTGTAACGATAGGGTCAGTTTCAAGAACAACAAATCTCTTGAGGAAATCGTTTTCTCCTCTACGATATTTGAATGAGAAAAAGAATAACCTAAATCATGAATTTTCGGACTTATAACATAATTAAATCTTGCCTTGTTCCCCAACTCGTCAAAAGGCAATCAATCGATCACCATTTCATCTTTGTAAATAGTATACAAAATTATGATACTATGGCCCATGTGCGTGGATAAATGCGACAATACACCCACAATCCCCTTAGAACATGAAGCATCATGATGATACTGTTTCTCAACCTTATAGTTAGTTGAATGAACAAAAATGCTAATGATGCATACTATTATTCTAGCACAATAAAAACTAGTTTCTCGTCAACAACAAGAAATGAAGAAATTAGGGCTAGTTGACGAAAATCCCTCAAACAATAAACATGGTGCTGAAAGATATTACAGTTTCATTCTGGTGCTCAAACTTTTAAATATACTATTTAGTTCTTGAACTTTGCAAAATCTGTCATTTTGTTCATTTATCCTAAGAACAGGTAAAGAACCAAATGGGAACAATTTTGCGAAGTTCACGAACAGAAACGGCACATTTAAAAGTTTGAGCGGCAATGATTAGAATTTTTATTTTACATACATGATGTTGTAAAAATTCAGTTTCGATCACCACGATAATTATTCTATTTTTCTTTCACGAAGCATACCATCACAAGCCACACCAAAATGCTTTGAAAGTAAAAATGTTTTTACATATTAACTTCTTGTTTTAAGAGGCCATCCATGATTACGGGTAGTCGTGTTGAAATACTTAGTTAATGTCAAATTGTGATCGAATATGAATTTTATATCAATTTACATATAAAATCATGTATTCTATAAATGTTGGTACATAAACCTTTAAACGTGCCGCTTGGTTCCTGAACTTTGCAAAACTGTTTCTTTTGGTTCTTTTACATCTCTTTAGGTCAAAGAAAAAAAATGATAGGTTTTGCAAAGTTTAGGAACAAAAATGACACATTTAAAAATTTAAGCGCTAATAGTAAGATTGTTGGTATATTTCAAGCATCACTTTTGCCGTTTATCTATTTCGATTTGCCCTTCAAAAACATACAAATTGGGCCGATCTAGTGATTCGACCATGGGCCTTCTAAAAAGTCTGACTCGAGATATACATTCACTGTGGTGATTCAATCATCAATCATCACCTGTAATTGAATTATTCGTCAGCTCTTCTTCTTCGTTGCTGTTTCTGTCCTCAATGGTTCGCAAACGCTTTGGAGACGCTAAGACAGGTAAATCGAGGCACTGCAACTCCATTCGAGAGAAATTTATGTGGCGTTTGAGTGCAATTTCTATCCTGTTCAAGCTTATTTGCGTCAAAAACATTTCTGCCTTTTAACTGTCTGTCGAAATGCCTCAAAGTAGACCAACTGTACATAAGAACCAAAGAACAATGATGGCATATCCTTCTTCCTAAATCTTCTGACAATCTGATTGATTCCTCCTCTCAAATTTGCAGGGATGTTCCCAGCCGAGAAATTTCTGAAGAAATCGGCTGGGGAAAGAAGACCACTACTTTGGAAACAAGTGGGAAAAGCATTGCTATGCACCTACGCCCTCTTCGGCGTGGCTTGGCTTTGGAACGAAACTTCTCCACTGGATGGTGGACACTAAGCCGAGGCCCAAGGAAGAGAAGGAGTTAGCCCATCTCTACGAACGACGAAGGTTCCCTTACCCAGGCGACGAGGAGGCGATGAAGGAGTTTGTAGCGAAGGGCGGGATGATAGGAACTACGATTGGTCCGAAAGGGATCGTCGAAACAGATAAGGATTCCTTCAATTTTCAGAAGAAATGCAGGATAAGAAGTTCGATCAGAAGCTCTGAAGCTGTGGATGAGGATGAGGAATGAGGTTATATCTGAGCTTCAAGAGAAAGGGTTTGATGTTGAGTAGTAACTGATGTTCGAATTATTGCAAGAGATTTGAGAAATGTTTTCACACTGTCGTGACTTGTGATTTGGTAAGTGGGAACTTCTGATATCATACTATTGATGAAGAAAATACAGCAGACATTACAGTATACTTCAATGTTCCATCACTTACAAAGAATGGTATACTAAATGAGATGATATCTTCTAATATTCTGACATGGTACGAGGATCTGAAACTTGACCTTGATGGATTTGCTGTTCCTCAGTCTTCTCAAAGGCGTCAAATAGAACGGCGTCATTCCCTCACCATCTACGCCGGGCTCGATTTATCGCCATTACCATTTCTTTCGATCTGAAAATTTTTGGTGCCTCTGAAACCAAATCCAATGGCACTATCCGCACTCCTCCTACTACCATAATTCGGTCTTACAAATCGCATGAGTTTCTGGAAGCAACTATACTCTTGCTGCGTGCGATCTTCAAGCCAGCAACGTCTTCTTTTTGTTGTTTCTTGGCGGTGTCATCAAAAGGAGGGTAGTGCACATTTGATGAAATGGGTTCAGACGTATTTTCACTGTTCTTCGGCTTGAGACCAAACCTTCTACAAACTTTACGCCATCGAACTGACTTCTTGGCTGAGGCATCAACAGCGGTAATAATATTTTCCAAACCATCATCATCTACAGTAGAACTCGCATGCCAATCTTTCGACTCTTTTTCTGTAATCACCAACTTGGCATTGGCAGGCGAAGTCCCTCGATCATCCAAGCAAGGACCTTTCTTCCCAAAACTCCTAACCGAACTGGACCTATCGAAGCTACTTGCTGTCAATGACAAAGAATCTGAGTTCGAATGGCCTGAGCCAGATGCTCCCGAGCTAGTCTCGTCCTCGATAATGGATAGCATCATGGGGACGTCAACAGATAATCGACGATTTTCGGGGCCATGAAAGCTCCCTAAAAAGTCATTTTCTACCACGGAAAACATTGGGGCTAGCCTTGGGATTGTCCTAGCTATCATATACCCATCCCACGAAGCTCTTGGCTCCTCAAATGAATACGACCACCGTCGATGAAAACCGTGGTGGTTCTACATCGCACGATCTCCTCCCCGACTTTCTGATCTTTGTACATCCTTAACCAGCTTTGCATTCCCATTACTCCCACCTGAATAGATTCATCTCTTACCCTCATTTCTACCCGCCTTCCATTTCCTCAACTTATTGCTGAATAGAAGCAGCGCTCCACAGATTCCCAGCAATTGTTCCTCTCAGATCCTTGGGCTTCTTCGCTTTGTTATCAAACTCAAGATCTATATACTCCTTCATAGTCTTGGATTCACCCTCGTCCTCATCGGCTTCCCCGATTCGCCAACGGAAGCCGTAATGTTGCTACTCTGGCCCGCACGACCATCAAATGCACCATCTCCGTTCGATTCGATCACGGTGTAGCTAACCTCAGAAAGCCAAATTCTTCGATTCAACCCTCACGCCCCCATCCAATCCACTCGTCAGATCGTCCAGATCGAAATGACTACACGCGAGCTGGCATTGTCGCAATCCCCAGCCGAAACGACGTCGCAAGACTTACGCCTCGGCGAGCGAGGCCGGAGCTTCGTGCCGGAGCAATAAACCGACCTGGATCTCAGCAACTCCGGCGACGACGGGTGGACGGCTTCCCCGGCGTCGAGGCCGGAGATGCGCTCACGGAGGCAAGCGGCGCATATCCCCGTGACACGCTCGTCGAGGTGGCGTTGCACAGCGAGCTCCGCCGCCAAGTGGATTTTCGGTATCGGCGGCGATTGGTCATGGGTGGCATTCGTTTTCAGCTGTGGAAGAACGGAAAAAGGCACGTGTTAGTCAGTGTGTGTCTATGACTCTCATGTGTAGGATAGGATAGGAGAAGAGAAAAAGAACCCAATAAATATTTATTATATAATTTATCTTCTTCATGAGGTCAGGCCTTTCAGGCCCAGGCCCATATATTGGCAGCCCAAAAGAATATAAGTGTCGGAGTTGTCTTTTTGAATTCATTTACATCAAATTCAGTTATGTTTATGTCAAGTGTAACTAACATAGCCAGTTCTCAGTAGTCGCCTATATTTGTATCATTTGTTATTAAAAACAGTTGAGTGATGTTTACTTTCTATCATATTGGATCATACGAATCATCAAAACTATCGCTTAAAAAACATACAAAAAACAACGATATGTATTGATTATCACCAGCTTAGCACACGACGTACAACAACACTACCAAGATTTGAACTCACACCACAAGTATAAGAATTGCAGGAACAATAATATAGTTTAGTAATATAATCAAACACAACAAAGCTCCATCTCCTTGAAAGCCCGCGTAGTCATTCACTAGCCACTCCTATTGGGCTTACCACTGATGAAATCCCCCTGAAAAAAAAAAGAAGAATCAAAATATCAATTCCTTCCAATTAAAATCATTACAACAAAGTACCAACCGTTTCATTTGATGGAATCCAATCATTCGTAGCAGGGTTTCCTTTACAAGAGGCATGATGATCAGTAGAAGAATCTTGCGCCAAGCTAAATCCATTGCCAAGCTTCAAGCTGTCCATTTTAATAAACCCTGTCCCAGTCTTTTTTTTAAAAAAAACTCTTTTTATTACATCATCAACATCATAATTCATAACAACGTTTGATTCGAAGCTTTCATTAATAGCTTATTACTGTGTGATGCTCCTTGTCGACGCCGTTAAGGTCTCTGTAATACTCCGTCGCCGTGAACTCATCGTCCACTTCACCACTTCCATTGTAAACCAACTTCTGCACAAGAATCATTTATAAAATTTCAAACAAAAAGGCACAACTTTTTTCAAAGGTTTTTTTTTTTAATTTCTTTCTGCAAAACGACATCGTAAGCTGTGTCTTTTCACCTGCGTGTCGTCCCTCTCTAGATGCTGAAACTGGACATACTCGGGGATGACGACCTCAGAGTCGCCGTTGGCAAAGGCGTCGTCTTTGTAGGCTTCTGAGGAATACTCGCTACGCTGAGGCTTGGTGTGCCTCTTCGGCGCCAAGCCGTCGAAGTAGCCGCGCGTATCTGCTTCGATCCTCGCTGCCTCGGCGGCGCTCAGCCGAACGTCGCTGCGGTTTGGCTTCATCTCTTCCATTCTTCGCGATTCTTTGGATGATTCTGCTTTTTATTTACATATATATGCTTAATTAGGTCTCCAATTATTGAAGGAAGAGAAGATATTTGCGTGCTTTGAGGATAAGGAAAGGGTTTTTAAGATATTTCTCGTTGGCATGTAAGAAAGAATCCGTGTTTATCATTCAATTTTGCCGTACGATGAAAATATCTGTGCCGTTCTAAGATATTTGTGGAGGTATTTCAAATTCATTATACATCTTTTTTCTTCAAAAATCATGTCATTTTATCAAGTTACAACTAACCAAATAAATATATAACCATCCAAATAATGTGTAAAGTGCCTTTTTCCAGTTACTTTGGGAATATCAAATGGCGCTTTCTATTGCGCAAATTTATGTATTTGGCGCTTTAGGGCGTAATTTTTCGGCCTTAATCGAGGAAAAATACGAGTAAACGATCATTTATTCATTCAGAAGCATATGCGAGGCAAAGCCACGACCTACTAAAAAAATAAGTTCTTACTGTGGTTTCGCTTCTGCGCTTCCATCGCAATTACTACTACTCTCAACGGAAAGAAAGAAAAAAAAACCAAAGAAGGAACTATACTATCAAATTGTCGAAAAAAGCGCGACTAACTACGCAAAATGGGCCGCATTTTTCGCCTGTTCGGAATCCTCGGGCGACGATCGAATCGTCAAAGCCCTCGCCTTAATCGAAGAAAGCGCTCCAAAAAAATCGCCGTGTCCATTGTTATCGCAATCGTTGGCAGATTCAATCTCATTCTCAAGCTCAGCTCATCCTTCACCGCCTAAAAACGTTGGTAGCAAAAGATTAGAAATTTACAACAGAGACGCCGTAATTAAATCGTCGAGAAAAAAAAAAACCTTGAGAATGGCCGGGTCGAGCTCGGGCAGCCCGACCTGCCCGACCGAAAGCGCGCCGAAGAAATTGCCCAAAAGGGCGGCGTCCGAAACGGGCAGCCCGTGGGCCAGGCCCGCTACAAGCCCGCCCATGAAGCTGTCTCCTGCGCCGGTGGGGTCCACTTGCACCGCTTCGAAGGGAGGCACGAGCCGCTCGGGCCCACAGCCGTGGTGGATCGTGGACCCTTCTTTGCCGTTGGTCACCACCACGCTGCAGCCGGCGCCGGCGTCCCGACTCAGACTTCGACATCGACGTAGTACGACTCGTCGGAGGAAGCTTTTAGGAAGCTGATTTTGTGGACTAATTCGCTGAACTCAGATTCGCTGAGCTTCACTAGGGTTACGGTTCCATCGGTGGGGTCGAAGGCTCTGATCAGAGATTGGACGTCGACGAGCACCGTGTCGCATATGTCGAGCATCTTGGAGAGGGTCGCCGGAGTTATCTCTCCGGCGACGCCCACGGCGAGGCCGAAGGAGAAGCGGTTGTTGGGGAGGTTTGAGGGTTCGATGGGGGAGCAGGCGCGGACTCGCTTTAGGATGCGGTCGCTGTCGTGGGATTGGAACTGGCGGTGGGGTTCGCCGCCGCCGTCGGAGGACGGCGTCGGCGGCGTGTTGAAGTAGGCGTGGAATAGGGTCGTCGGAGAAGATTCGTCGATTAGGGGTGGGTGGGTGACGCGGTGGGAGAAGTCTGGGCCGGCTTTGGAGACGAGGGTGAACGGCAAGGAGAGCCCATCAAGAACGGCGGAGATGAAGGAGGCGGCGCCGCCGAGGGACTCGGCCAGGACGGCGGAGTCTTTGATCAGAACGTCGTGGCAGTAGTTTCCGACGACGAGGATCGTAGGCAGTGATTTGTCTCTCATCTTTATCGTCGCAGCACAGAATCGCAGAGAAAACGCAGCTACGATATCACATATATACACAAGGCGAGGATTTGCAATCCATCAAACTCCCATTTTAGGTAAAGATTTTCCGAGACGACGACTCACACACTGCGATTTCTGATTCAATGATAGAAAATAAATAAGGAAAAATGGAATCTTGCGATTCTGAAAAAAACCCCCACTTTGGGTAATGATTCTATGTTCTTTGTAAGGGAATTGAAATCTGCCCTTTGATTCTCTTTTCCTTTCGTCTTTACGCTGCCGTGGATGACAACGACGACTACTGATGCAGAGGCCAAGTCAAGGTCGACATGACACCTGTTCATCTTTCACCTACGTATTATTACGTTTAACGTCCCTATGTTTATATAATTATAAAACACCCTAATTACAGTGGATCGGGCCAAATGTTGGTGGGGTATTATGGGCTCATAATGGGCCAATCGCTCATTAATTGGGCTCAAGTAGAAAAATATACTTTTTTCTTTTTTTTTATATTTGTTTCAAATACCAGAAATTGGATTTATTCATATATATTCCTCAGATTCCGCAATTCCGTTTGAAAGTCTTTATCCCTTTTCTATCTTCCGTTTTTTTTTCTGAATAAGAACAGCGACTGAATCGAGGGGAGGGAGGCAGCGAAGATCGACATTGATATGGGCGGCGTTTCGTCGAAGAACGCGGACGGTAACAGCTCGCATGGCAGCGAAGACAGCCAGGCCGGCGGTCAACTATACGTTTCTCTAAAGATGGAGAATTCGAGACTGATTGGCGACCTCGTACCTCATGTGTATGGCTCTGTGCCACTGGTTGGCTCATGGGATTCGACCAGAGCCGTGCGTCAATTGTTCTCTAATTTCTTTGTTTTTGTGTGTGAATGTTGATTCCGGCGTTGTTTTGATTAAATTTTTGTATGGTGAATTTTCCAGTTGTCGATGGAACGCGAGTCGACGTCCATGTGGGAATTGAGTTTTGTCGTACCCCTAACCATGGTAAGTTTTTACCAATTGCTCAATTTGAGCTCAGTGTGTACACAGTAATGGTCGTGTAATAGTTCGTTATTCATTTTCAAAATTTGGTTAAAAAGTATGATCGATAGATGCAGTGAATTTGATTTATTTATAGATGCATTAAAGATTCCATCAACAGGTTTAAGGATTAGATATTGGTTTCTTTTTGGTATTCAGTAATTGGATAATATGATACATCATGTATAACCTTTCATGCACTGATATGGTACTGCTCTTTTATAAGTTTCTCATAATCTAGAATTCTATTCACTTTTTAGTATCATCAATGCACCTTCCACATGGAAATTTTAACATTTATTTGCTTCTCAATAAGTAGGGACGTGTATCAAAGAAAAAAAGAAAGGATTAAACCAGGCACTAGGTTGAGCTGTTGCTGTATATATCCTTTTCTCAATGCAGCTAATCTGCTCCTATTCCGACACATTTGATTTAATAACAATCTTTTCTGGTTCTATTGCATAGAGACATTGGACTTTAAGTTCTTGTTGAAACCAAAATATTCAAACACACCATGTGTTGTGGAAGAGGGTCCAAATAGGCAGTTAGAAGGGGGCACATTGCAAGGGGACATGAAGTTATCCGTGTTTACGAGACTGTTGAATATAGAGTGTTTATCAAAGCAGATAGGGTCTCGCCTTTTGATCTTGCAGCAAGCTGGAGAGCATACCAAGAGAATTTTCAGCCTTCAACTGTTCGTGGGATCCCAGATGTTTCTATGATTCTTCCGCTGGAGTCGGCAATACGGTGCGTTAGGATTTGATTTACTTTATCTTTTCTGCTCGTCGATACGTTAGTGTGTTGGGGAAACTTTCTCGGAATCTAGCTCCTCAAAATCCAGCTAATCTGCTCCTATTCCGACACATTTGATTCTAACTTAACAACCTTTATCAACTATTATTTGACCTTTTGGTTATATGAGACCATCTTCTCATCTTACTATTTTAAGTGGTTCCATTTTTGGATAATTGCAGATTGTGATGGTATATATTATATCTGCATGTACTTTCGTATTCCATTTCCCACGAAAGAATCTTACTGTTGGATCACATGTTCTCAGAATGGTTCTTCAAGTTTGGAGCTGGATCTGGAGCACTATGTAGTCCCAGCTCCTTCCACAGCTGCAAATTCAGGTTTGGTTTATGCAGCTAGCATGACAGAAAATCCTAGATCGCTAAATCTTCTAGGGATATCCAGAAGTGATGATTCTTGTGTTCCATCAAATAACCAAAGAGATACCGGTGCCTCTGTTGATCGACACGATTCAGTGGTGGTGTATCTTCTACTTCTCTGTCATTTGGTTTATATTTGAACTCATCTGTTATTTTGTTAATGCTCTGCACGCCTCTAATTGATGGAAATGATTTTGTTAATGCTGAACATGGACGCGTGTTTGATCAGTTTCTGGTCTGACCTTTAGAATTGGTCTGGCAGGTAGAAGTTCCAGATCCAGCAAGATCCGTCTTGGGTGAGTCTAAGTCAATTGGAACTTCTTCCCTTGGCCGAGACAAGAAGGTCACAGAGGCACTTTTGTTGATAGAGGAGTAGGATCTCCAAGACTATTAAAATCAGCGGGTACAACTTCTTTTGTTGGTGATCTCAAAATTGATCCAGAACCAAGGTTTGTGAGGACTCACAATGTCATTCGAAAGTATATTCAAGTATTTATTCTTCCTCATCAGTGTGTATTGTTAGACTTCTATGCCAGCTGCTGCAGGAGCTGTTGCAGCTGCTGCTGTAGCGGATCAAATGCTCGGGCCGAAGGAGGATAGACATCTTGCTATTGTTCTGGTGCTTTACTCTATATCCCTTTTTTTTATCCTAGTTGGTTTTTCTTTTGACTGTGAATGTAGTCAGTTTTTACTTACTTCGCATAAACTTAAATATGTGCTCACATATTTTGGATCCCTTACTGGATAATACTTTTTATTGCACTTACGCCAGGTTGGGTTGCCCGCTCGTGGCAAAACATTCACCGCTGCCAAACTTACACGATATCTTCGTTGGTTAGGTCATGACACCAAGCACTTCAATGTTGGGAAGGTAATCATTGATATATGTCTATGCTGCTATAGATTTTCATTTGACGACAAGAAAGCTGTATAACGATGTACTTTTTTTCTGCAGTACCGGAGGCTGAAACACGGAGTAAACCAGGTACTATCTTCTGGTGGCATCTCTTGTACCTTTGTTTTTTGAACTAGTAAATACAATTTATTTGGTTATAGGACTCTCTTGCCCCAATTATGTGTTTTCCACTTTTGTATCAATATCCCATTAAAATTTTGATCTGTCTTTTTCCAGATGTTTATTATGATAACGCTCTTGTTCTGCTTTATATGTGACAAGTTCCCTGATGCAGACGGCTGATTTTTTTCGAGCTGACAATCCAGAAGGCATGGAAGCACGAAATGAGGTAAGGATTTGACTCATGGATAATTTTGTTTCGAATGTTACCATTTTTTCTTCTTCGCATTGCAGTTAAAACATATATTGATGTAACACGTGCAAGAAATGTAGGTTTTAGCTTTGTTTTCTCTTTTAAATGTTGTGATTGGTGACTTATATTTACCCTTCGGCATAGTTCTAATTCATGTCATCCTAGGTAGCAGCACTTGCATTGGAAGACATGATATCCTGGATGCAAGAGGGTGGTCAGGTAATTTGTTTATTTTTAGAGGTAATATTTATTATATAGCCATAATTATTTCTTTGTTTGTCATTTTAAAATTCTGCATAGGTCGGAATACTGGATGCGACGAATAGTACTAGGGAGAGAAGGAACATGCTTATGAGAATGGCTGAGGGCAAATGTAAGGTAGGGCACTGAATTCTTTATTCGTACTGTATTTCAGGTTTGAAACTTCTGTTGATTGTTATTAGACGTTTTCTTGTTCATATTTTTCCTGACTTTGTATTATTAAAGGAAATCGGTTAATTTTAGCATTCGTTGCATTTGTTTTTTCCTTCTCTCTATACGGAATAATTTATATGATTGATACTGTGACTTGCAGATCATCTTTCTGGAGACTATATGTAATGATCGAAAGATAATTGAAAGAAATATACGTCTCAAAGTTCAACAAAGTCCAGACTATGCCGAAATGTATGATTCACGAAAAGATTGTTTAATATTTTGTTCCATCATCCTATCAGATCATGATCTAAGTTTTGTTCAGGACGGATTTTGAAGCTGGATATCAGGACTTCAAAGTTAGACTTGAAAATTATGAAAAGGTAGATCTTGCACGGTTGCACGGCTCTCAATGCCTATAGTTCAGAGAAGATTTGGGCTGACATGGATAATATTTTCTGTTTAGGTTTATGAGCCAGTGGAAGAAGGCTCTTATATTAAAATGATCGACATGGTCAGTGGCCATGGTGGACAAATACAAGTAATAATCTCTTGTCCGTTTCTTCATATGTTCGTAACATATTTCTGTAGTCGTTGACCTATCGTTATTTTATATTGCAATGAATTGAATTCGAACAGGTGAACAATATTAGTGGCTACCTTCCTGGGCGGATAGTCTTCTTCTTGGTATGTTGTGATTCACATCTTGATACAAAATCATTTAACAATACTTATTTGCTCGGTAGTACATTCATTACCCTATGACTATCACATTTGCACTCTTTCACCTGGTGTTTTTATTATTCAGTTCACACTATGTTGCATTGATTATGGTGATATGCTATTTTGGTGCTATATATGTTGCAAATGTTTAAAGGACAGTTCTTATTTTAGAAAATATCGCTTTAATTATAACAATCTGTATGTATTTATGTACGAGCTCCAATTGATTTTCCGTTTGCATGTTCTTCAGAGATTAATAATTAGTATTCATTATATGACATGCGGTTTTACACGTATTCCTTTTGTTATTTTTTTATCAGGTGAATACACATTTGACACCCCGTCCGATTTTTCTTACGAGGCACGGAGAGAGCATGGATAACGTTAGAGGGCGAATTGGTGGTGACAGTGTTGTTAGGTAACACCGTGACAATATTGATCACAGTCAAGTTATATTTATCATTTTGTACCACACTGTATGTTATACTTCTAGTGGACACTGACTTTTTTCATAGTGATTCTGGAGAGATTTATGCCAAGAAGCTTGCAGATTTCGTTGAGAAACGCCTGAAAAATGAGAGGGCTGCTTCTGTAAGTTTCTTCTGGTGGAATAAAGCTATAATTTAGGATTCAGTGCTCCTTTTTCTTTTACCTTCTTTGCACCTGTCACCTACTCAATTGCTTTTTATTTCCAATTTTTTTCGTTGCAAGTCTTTTCTTATTAAGATAGTTACGGAAACAGGATGGTTTGTTCACATTATTGTTCTCCACGTGTTAGATATGGACTAGCACGTTGCAGAGGACGATTTTAACAGCGAGCCCAATAGTTGGACTACCTAAGGTTTTTTCGTCTTGACCTAATCTTCTTGGATCACATAGTATCGCCACTGTTATCTTCTTGCTTATCTTCTTCTGAATGACCTTATAATGCCTTTGTTGAAAAGATACAATGGCGAGCACTTGACGAAATCAATGCTGGTGTCTGTGATGGAATGACTTACGAGGAAATAAAGAAAATATGCCTGACGAATACGAGTACTTTCCACTTCTCATTTTAGTCTACTTTCCATATTGACCGTAAATTCAGTGCCTAGTTGTTGCTTACGTCATACAGATCGCGTAAAAAGGACAAATTGAGGTACAGGTATCCTCGTGGAGAGTCTTATCTCGACGTAATACAAAGGTTTGTGTGTCGTTGTGTTTGTAATTTAATGTGTTGCTATATATCGTATTTGATTTCCTGCATATTTTCAGGTTGGAACCCGTGATTGTCGAGCTTGAACGCCAAAGAGCTCCCGTCGTGGTGTATCTCATCAGGTTAAATATCCACGACGCCCACACACACACACTACATATATTTAATTACCCGAAAAATTGTGTTTGTATTAAACTGGGATTGACAGCCATCATTGTTGAATGCTTACTTACAGGCAGTATTGAGGGCTTTGTATGCTATTTTGCCGACAGGCCATTGAAAGAGGTTCCCCATATAGAGGTGAATCACTAACTACTACTAATGCTCTATGAGATAAAGATTTTGGTTTATTTGGTGATAAATAAGCAGCTAGTAATTAATGTATTTTTTGTCTTTTCTTTATATATATATATGCAGATGCCTCTTCACACCATAATAGAGATACAAATGGGGGTCACTGGCGTTCAGGAGAAGAGATACAAGATCATGTGATAGATATTTTCAGACAAAGCTCTATTTTTAGTTACTTAACAACTAGTATAATATTATAACATTCTATGCTATCTACCATGAATAAATGCATTTTCTGTTAACATTAGAGACCTGTAAAATAAATGCCTTCTAAGCGGAAATTACTACAATCCAACTTATGTTATCACACAACTATGTTTTTTGTCAGGTAAATATTATGGAAAAACATGTCAATCCCACTAACCTCGTACGAACCTAAAAATCCACGAACTCGTGCGTTTAGACGCCCGCTTCGCATATAAACACGTGACCACCAATAAGCCCATAACCAAATATCAACTATTATTGTAATTTGGTATATTATTATAATAATATTACTGTAATGATAATATAAAGAATCAGAAGTGCCTTGTTTGTGTTTATATATATCGACTAGAATGTCTTAACACCTCACACCAAAAGAGGGACCAAACAAAACAGTAGAGCGAATGGCCGTAATGACCAAAGGCTCCTCCGCCAACGCAACGAAAACTAATCATGTCCCCAATCCGAGGCAGCGGCCGACGCCGGCGCAGCACCGCCGCCGTTCAAGATCGGAGACATAAGATCCGCGATTCCGGCCCATTGCTGGGTTAAGGACACGTGGCGTTCGTTGTACTATGTTGTCAGGGACCTCGTCGTTATCGGTTTATTGCTTGCATTTGCTGTTAAGATCGGCGACCATTATTATTATTGGTGCTTTTGGCCTCTCTATTGGTTTGCCCAGGGAACCATGTTCTGGGCATTGTTCGTTCTTGGCCATGATTGGTATTATTCATCTTCTTTAAATTAATTAATAATGATGTCAAAGATCTCTCCTTTTTTCTTGCCCTTTTCGATCGTTTTCTTGGTCGTAGGTTCGTCTGAAATGGGGTTTGATTTTTGATTTCTTGCATTGCAGTGGCCATGGAAGCTTTTCGGACAGTGCAACGTTGAACAGTGTTGTGGGACATTGCTTCATTCTTCAATCCTCGTACCTTACCATGGATGGTATGGTATACGTGGTGTATTTCGATTTAATGTTCTTCATCAATGCTGCTAATTTTTAGGATCGTTAATGTGCAAAATATAAGGCATGGCATTATATGGCCAGCTTTGAGCTTTGACTCATTCATTATTACATTGAGTGGAGCGGACAATGTATTTAATCTCATTCTTATTTACTTTTTATTTTTCCTTCTTTTGTTCTTTTTTTTTTTTATATTACAGGCGAATAAGAAAATAGGACTCATCATCAGAACCACGGCAATGTTGAGAAGGATGAGTCATGGGTTCCGGTAAATATTACTTCATAGTTATTCATCATTATATTTGTCTCATCAATATTTAATTAAACTATGGGGGACTTTGTTTGCTTTCTTACATTACAGCATCACCGAACAAAAAAATATTTGACAGTAAAATTTCATCGAAATATCCATCAAGATTTTCTTTTTCGACGACGGCTTCGAAATAGGCATTGTCGACAAATATTGTTTTGTACTACGAGTTCTTGATTAATATTCTTTCTTTCCAAGTTCTTGTAATATTCTAAATAATGATTTTTTCTTTATTTATTTTATTGCAGCTTCCTGAAAAACTGTACAAGAGTAGTTGGATTACTCAACAAAGTTCTTGAGATTTAAAGTGCCTTTCCCAGTGTTTGCGTGGCCATTATATCTGGTAAGAACCATACAATATACATAAACATGTATTTCTTATTTAGTTTAATTGAATCTTCATTTTAATCTCTGCATAGAATTTAGGTGGTCACGTGAAAAAATCTCTGCTAAATATTCCAACACAACAGCAGATCGAAGAAAACGTCAAAAACATTCGTATGCACGTGAAAAAAATCTCTGTTAATACAACAACAAACACTCGAAAACAAAATAAAAATCCAAAAAAAAAAGAAAGGTTGAGTGCACCGCACATGTTGTATATGTGCTCGTAGAACTGACGAACGTAGTTGTCTGAGCTGAGTTATATCAGTTCCGTACAGATTCGAATACGTTGTTGAGTGTTTGGTGAGTTGTGAGGTCATTTTCATCGCCCACGAAAACTTATGTAATAACGAATCTTTCATCTACTCACAGTGGTATCGAAGCCCTGGGAAAAGTGGGTCCCATTACAATCCTAACAGTGATCTCTTTCAACCTAATGAGAGGAAGCTTGTGATGACTTCAACTCTATGCTGGGCAACAATGGTTGCCCTTCTACTTTATGCTTCCATTTACATCACTGGTCCTATGCTATTGCTCAAGATCTATGGCCTTCCTTACATGGTAATAAAATAAAAAATTCTCATGCAACAATTATTACTTTTATGGGTTTTTTCCTTATTGAGCAGATTTTGTGATATGGATAGATGTAGTCACATACCTACACCACCATGGCCACGAGGATAAGCTCCCATGGTATCGTGGAAAGGTAGAGTCCTCTTCTATTTTGATACTTACTTCAATCAAGAAAAAGATATGGATTTTTTTTTTTCAGTTATTGTAATAAAAATCATTGCTTTATTCAGGAATGGAGCTATCTAAGGGGAGGACTAACAACGGTAGATAGAGATTATGGATTTTAATAATATCCATCATGATATTGGCACCCATGTCATACACCATCTCTTTCCTCAGATCCCACGTTATCATTTAACCGAGGCCGTAAGTCAAACTAAAATATATATTATCTTCGATTGCCCTTTTAAACATATAAAATATATTGACCGTTAATATCAATATAATATTTGCAGACAAGGGAGGCAAAGAAGGTGCTGGGACAGTATTACCGTGAACCAAAGAAATCATATGGGCCATTCCCATTTCATTTAATCAAGAATTTGGTGAAAAGCCTTCAAAGTGATCACTATGTCAACGATGATGACGACGTTGTCTATTATCAGACAGATCCTCGCTTCTCTTACCATTCTTTCTTCAAGAAGATTCAGAGATCATTTACCAACAAATGCTCGCGCAACCTTAGGCTTTCCTCTCATCTATTTAGTTTGTTGTCACAATTTCTTTTTTTTCCCTCCAAATAATGTGTTGTTCTACTAGTTAAATAATAACATCATAATACCTACAGGTTTTGTAGTCCAAGCAAGATAGGTTGAATTATAATTATTATTTTAATTAGCCTTTTCAATTTTCTTTATAACGTTATTTTTAGTTATGGGGACTAAAAAGAAGAAATAAACGAAATACAGTCCAAGCCCAAAATGCATTTAGACGCTGGGAAAGCCATTGGGCTAATTGGGCCACAAACTAAGAATAGCATGAATGAGCCCATGTTTATTTATGACGTCATATTTAAATTATTGAGTAGAATAACGTCAGCCGTCGAGTTATGCAAGACCTGATATCCAACGGCGGGCCGTGAATTACGGCAAGGCACAGCCTTTTTCAGAAATTTCACATTTCAAACCCTACAAAATTATAGCCGTTCAAATTTCAATCCCACGATTGAATTCTCCATATAAACCAAGGCTGCCCCACAACGCTATTTTCGTCCGTTCCTTCTCCATTTCCCAAGCCGTCTTTCTTCCTTCTTATCTCATCCGTCCTTGTATCGGATTTCGGAAGATTATCATTTCGAAAAAGGGAAGAAAGAGAGGGAAATCAGGCAAAAATGCGTGAGATTTGGCATATTCAGGGCGGTCAGTGCGGCAATCAGATCGGCGCCAAGTTCTGGGAAGTCGTCTGTGCCGAGCATGGGATCGATCAAACTGGGTGTTACAAGGGCGAATCGGAGCTTCAGCTCGAGCGCGTGAATGTTTACTACAACGAGGCGAGCTGTGGGAGGTTTGTACCTCGCGCGGTTCTGATGGATTTGGAGCCTGGGACGATGGACAGCCTCAGGTCAGGTCCGTACGGTCAGATTTTCCGGCCTGACAACTTTGTGTTCGGGCAGTCTGGAGCGGGCAACAATTGGGCAAAGGGCATTACACCGAGGGCGCCGAGCTGATCGATTCCGTGCTTGATGCCGTGAGGAAGGAAGCGGAGAACTGCGATTGCTTGCAGGGTAAATGATTGTCGTTTTCATTTGAGTTTTCATATTGATTGTTTGTTGAACGATGTGAATTGAATGCTCTCTAGATATATATGCCTTTGTGTTGTTGCCGAAATGTTTATGTGAAAATCATCTGATGGGAAGATAATTCCATCTGATGTGCTTGAATTTAGGGATTCTTGGCGTTTGCTGATGCTGACCTTATTATCAATTTCTCTTCAAACAAATGCAGGTTTTCAGGTCTGCCATTCATTGGGAGGAGGAACAGGTTCAGGAATGGAACTCTTTTGATCTCCAAAATCAGGGAAGAATATCCCGACAGAATGATGCTCACGTTCTCTGTTTTCCCGTCCCCCAAGGTTTCAGACACTGTCGTCGAGCCTTACAACGCCACATTATCCGTCCACCAGCTAGTGGAGAATGCAGACGAGTGTATGGTTCTTGACAACGAAGCACTCTATGATATTTGCTTCAGGACACTCAAGCTCACTACTCCAAGCTGTAAGCTTCTTCTTCTTCACTGACATACTTCTTGACATGAAGCTCTTTAACACGAATTTTCTTCTTACACAGTTGGCGATTGAACCACTTAATCTCCGCAACTATGTCTGGCGTCACATGTTGCCTGCGTTTCCCCGGTCAGCTAAACTCCGACCTCCGTAAGCTCGCGGTCAACCTCATCCCATTCCACGCCTACACTTTTTCATGGTGGGATTCGCACCGTTAACCTCTCGTGGGTCCCAGCAATACCGAGCCCTATCAGTGCCCGAGCTGACCCAACAGATGTGGGACGCCAAGAACATGATGTGCGCTGCTGACCCACGCCATGGACGCTACCTAACTGCCTCGGCCATGTTTAGGGGTAAGATGAGCACCAAAGAGGTCGACGAGCAGATGCTGAACGTTCAGAACAAGAACTCTTCTTATTTTGTTGAATGGATTCCAAACAATGTGAAATCGACTGTTTGTGACATTCCGCCGACTGGGCTGAAGATGGCTTCGACTTTTATTGGGAATTCGACCTCTATTCAAGAGATGTTTAGGAGGGTTAGTGAGCAGTTCACGGCCATGTTTAGAAGGAAGGCTTTCTTGCATTGGTATACGGGCGAAGGTATGGACGAGATGGAATTTACCGAAGCTGAGAGTAACATGACGATTTGGTGTCTGAGTATCAGCAGTATCAAGATGCAACTGCTGATGAAGATTATGAGGAAGACGACCAAGAATATGAAGAATGAGTGGGGGCTTATGATATCTGAAAGATTTCTATTGGGTTTGTTACTGCTCTCAACTTCCAGTTGTTTTAACAGTCGTTGAACATTGAAACAAATCTCGATGTTATAATATCATATTGGCTTTCGACTATTCATTCGATTTTCATCTTGGACTTCATCATAACTAGGAACATTATGAAGCAGAAAAAGACCAGATTCGATAATAAGTAAAGGTACAAAGAAAAAACTGTAAGAAAATGTGTCTTTAGAGCTTCGACTAGGAATGGTATCTCTAACAGAATCTATCAGTGCCCGAAAAACTACTAAGAAACTGCAGAATATCAAGTGAATAAGCAATTCAGACGGCTTGGGGATCTTGTTTTAGGGTACTTTCTTCTGATTTCTTTACGTTCAATAGGTATTTCCAGCATCTTTTGTGAACGCCACTGATTTTCTTACCTGCGATACCCCAATCTCATTACCATCTCTTTCTTTTGCTTCATTAACATATGCAAGAGTAAGCTTATATATGTGTCACCAACTGTAACGAATAGATAACTAAATTCTGTGACAAGTCGTCGCATGCGGTGGTGTACCCTGTCGGCGGACTCGCTCCCTATCACGCGGTTCATCACGAGGAGAACGGTTATCACATGGCCCCTTTTTTCACCATACTCAGCGCCGGCCTACCAACAGTAGAGGACTTCAAACAAGCCACAGCTGCCAGCATTGGAATATTCGGCTCCTCGACCTCGCTGTCCCAGCAAAGCCCGCCGTGTGACGTTCAGCCACCACCTCTTCGTGTTCTTTGCTTCGAGTCACGACCCGCCGTCGCGGCCCATGCACTTGTTGCAGAAGTTCTGAAATCCATCTGCGTCAAACTTCGCCGCAAAATCCGGTAAGCCCAACTCAAGGCCGAGAGATCCGTAGATCCCCTATCACAGGCGCCGCCGATGAAGACGACGACATCGTTGATAGAAAAATATTAGTCGTCAACCGTGAGAATTGTACAGAAAGAATATTTGTACAACTCTTTAGCGGATGACAAATGTGTAATCAGGCGGTACTACGTAGGGGCTCGGTGGGTCCATTGGATACACGTCGTATAAATAAAATATAAAAAATTATATTTGTGGTCAAAATAATATTAATTATATTACATATAATAAATTATAATACTAGTAAGATATAAAAAATTATTACTAAAAAGTGTCAATGTGAAAATAATTATTTATTATATCAATATAATCGTAGTATACAATTTTCAAATTCTTTAATACAGACGCAAATTTGTGTCAAAACATGAGAGAGAAAGCAAAATACGCATTTTGCGTTTGCGTTTGCAGTACTGTTGGAGCAGTTTTACTGCATTTTTGCGTTTGCTAGTACTGTCAATGGGCCGGGCCGAGGCGAGCTGGCCCGCCATGTAATGGGCCTAAAAAAATGAAACACAACACGCCCTGCGGCAGGCCGCGGGCCAGGCCCGCCGAGCTTAGAAATTTTTTATTTTTAATTTTATACTTTAATTATTATATATTTTTAGTTAATTAGGTATTTATTAATATTATGGATAACCAACATATAATTATATATGTATTAATATATATAGTTATTATAGTCGAATTAAATTCCTATGAAATTAATATATTTTAAATATAAATAATATATATAATTAATAAAACTGGCCCGCCCCGCCCGCACGGGCTGGCTCGTTTCAGGCCCGCTCCTTGGTGGGCCTAAAAAAATTGCAGCCGACTCGCCCTTTTGGAGGGGCGGGGCGGGCCGGCCCGCGGGCTACGGGCCAAATTGACGGTACTAGCGTTTGCGTTTTGCGGTGCTATTGGAAATGGTCTTAGAGGGGTATGTGGCTAGAGAGAGTATTTACTAAAGAGGTTAGACACTTGCTTGCTAATATTTATACAGAATATTGATAGAAAATATTAGTCGTCAACCGTGAGAATTGTACAGAAATAATAATTGTACAACTCTTTAGCGGATGACAAATGTGTAATAACTCAACGACGATTAAAAAAATTCCTCTTCGCGTCTCAATAATTTCCGACGTAGTCATCTTTTCCCCAAGTGCTTCATCGCAACTAAACTACCACATCACACACACAACCACCCTAATCACGAATAACGATGACAGAGTGGTTGGATGTTTACAACGTATTCGTGGCTATGGCGCCGTTATACGTGGCCCTCTTCCTAGGCTACGCCTCTGTTAAACATTTTAAAATGTTCAATTCAGACCAGTGTCATGCGATAAACCGACTCAACTGCTACTTTCTGGCTCCCGTTTTCACGTTTCAGTTCTTCATCAGCAACGTCGATCCTTATTCCATGAACTATAAATACCTCGGAGGAGACATTTGTTTTTGCCAGAAGAGACCATACGAAGCCAACTACACAAGCATATATGTTGGGGTTCAAAACAAGCTTTAAACAAACTTCCTTTAAAGTCGCTCCAAACCCAATGCCTTCCTCAACGCCACCATTCGCCTGATGATCAGCCACAGTGACAATTTCAACTGGTTGATCAGACGAATCATTATGACCATCGTTGTTGTCGATATGGTGAGTGATCACAGAAGTGCGCCTATACTCTAACGTTATCCATGCTCTCTCCGTGCCTCGTAAGAAAAACCGGACGGGGTGTCAAATGTGTATTCACCTGATAAAAATAACAAGATGAATATGTGTCAAACCGCATATCATATTATGAATACTAATTATTCGAGTATAGCCACGCTTCTGTGATCACTCACCATATCGACAACAACGATGGTCGTAATGATTCGTCTGATCAAGCAGTTGAAATTGTCACTGTGACTGATCATGAGGTGAATGGTGGCGTTGAGGAAGGCACTGGGTTGGACTGACTTTAAAGGAAGTTTGTCTAAAGCTTGTTATGAACCCCAACATATATGCTTGTGTAGTTGGCTTCGTATGGGCTCTTCTGGCAAAAACAAATGTCTCCTCCGAGCTATTTATAGTTCATGGAATAAGGATTGACGTCGCTGATGAAGAACTCAAGCGTGAAAAAGAGAGCCACAAAGTAGCAATTGAGTCGGTTTATCGCATCGCACTGGTCTGAATTGAACATTGTAAAACGTTTAACGGAGGCGTAGCCTAGGAAGAGGGCCACGTATAACGGCGCCATAGCCACGAATACGTTGTAAACGTCCTACCACTCTATCATCTGTTAGTCGTGATTAGGGTTGTAATGTGTGTGATGTGGGTGAGTTTAGTTACGATGAAGCACTGAGGAAGGATGAAGTCAGATGACTACGTCGAAAATTATTCAGACGCGAAGATGATATTTTTTTTGTGTGTGTATGTGTGATATTTGGTACGTGTATATATAGTTAGAATTCTTGAGGAAATATGGGATTATGTTATGAAGCTATCTTTGAATGGGTGTTAGTTGCTATGAAGTTATCTTTGAATGGGTGTTAGTGTTATTTTTAGGAGATCATTGTTAGGACTCATGTATAAATAAATACATGGGCTCGTATGTATGAATACAAGTATCTTTGAATGTTATGAAGCTATCTTTGAATGGCTGTTAGTTGTTATGATGCTATCTTTGAATGGGTGTTAGTTGCTATTTTATAGTAGATTATTGTTAGGGCTCTCCAGTTGTTTTAACAGTTGTTGAACATTGAAACAAATCTCGATGTTATAATATCATATTGGCTTTCGACTATTCATTCGATTTTCATCTTGGACTTCATCATAACTAGGAACATTATGAAGCAGAAAAAGACCAGATTCGATAATAAGTAAAGGTACAAAGAAAAAACTGTAAGAAAATGTGTCTTTAGAGCTTCGACTAGGAATGGTATCTCTAACAGAATCTATCAGTGCCCGAAAAACTTACTAAGAAACTGCAGAATATCAAGTGAATAAGCAATTCAGACGGCTTGGGGATCTTGTTTTAGGGTACTTTCTTCTGATTTCTTTACGTTCAATAGGTATTTCCAGCATCTTTTGTGAACGCCACTGATTTTCTTGGGAGCATCTGCAATTTGGACACCTGCGATACCCATCTCATTACCATCTCTTTCTTTTGCTTCATTAACATATGCAAGAGTAAGCTTATATATATGTCACCAACTGTAACGAATAGATAACTAAATTCTGTGACAAGTCGTTAATTAATTCAAACTAGCTCTAGAGAATCCTTACGAGTTCCCATCCATCATAGAAGCTAAGTACGAAGAACAAAGTTCAAAAGAGTAACAGAGAATTACCATCCCTGTGAGCAATTCCCCAAGCTTTTCCATGCCTACCGTCCTGCAAAAGAACAAAAGCCCCTTTAAACCCTTACAAATTTCGCTAGCCAAATCCTACACAAAAGTTAAGACTTATGATGCAGTACAAAGAAATAACAAAAGGTTAAATACATTGGGAAAACGAATGTATAGGATAAAGACAAAGGGAGAGTTTGTCTCACTTTGTAGAGATTAATCTTGGTGATCTGATACGAAATTCCAGACCAGTGAGCTTTGGCCATGTGATGCCCAACGCCCCAGTTAGGCAAAAACTGAGCAACCTCAAACAAATTCTTCTTCTTCTTTCTCCGGCGCTTCACATTCCCATCTTCGCCGCCGGGTGCGGCGGCGTCGGTACTTTGGCTGCGGAGGAAGCTAGACGTGACTCTGAAAAGAGAAAAGGTATTCTCTAGCGCTGAAGAGGTTCTCTTGAGAAAGAGACCACTCGCCATCACCGATTAAGGTCGTCTACGATGATGAGCATTCAATGAAAAGACATTACTTTTGTTTTGCTTTTGGATTGATTAATTTTGACAAGACCTAGCTCTGGAGTCTCAATTGGAACAAGATGGAAAAATGAAGGATTAAATTGGAAATTACGAAAGTAACTTTTATTCGGAGTTCTTCACTTTTTTCTTATCGAAAAAGACATTTTATCCAAAATCAATATTGAGTGAGGAAATAAAACGGCAGTCTGCTATACGTTCTAGGTTTCATTGTATGGCTTCTTTCACCTGTAATAACGTTTGGCAAATGTTATACATTCTAACACAGAAAATTGCAGATGTTGGAACGAACGATATCATTTGACTAGTAAGGAAGAATTCTGCGTAGCTTAAGCTTAATATGTTTTACTAGTCAGAAGCACAACGCTCACCAAACTTGCAGAAAACACTAACGGAAGTCATAAGCAGACATAAAAGAAATCTTTGTAAGAAAATATAACAGGGTTAAACTTGAGGCTTGACATCTTCCTCATCTTCCTCTATCTTGGGTGCCAAATAGAACCTTATGTGACCCATTTCAGCGATCTTATACTCGACCACGACGGGAAGCTCCGAAGACAAACTGATGGTGACTGTGTTCGACAAAGGAGTTGCTTTGGTGAATGAGTTCAAGTACCTCAGAGCAAAGGTCAAAGATACTGGCTCGTTCATCTCTACAACTGTTGCATCTTCAGGCTGCAAAGTATGAGAATAAAAAAATATCGGAGGATAACATGATTATTCAAGAAAATCAACAGTAGTCGACAATGATCTTTTTGGGCTTACATGTTCCTCAGCAATATGTTAAAAAAACGATGTAATGGTTGAGAAGGAAGACAGAACAACAAGAAACACGTCGAGACACATGAGATGAAACAAAAGCAAGAATTTTGATGTAACCTTGTCCACTGTGGTGTTTTGCCTGCAAACAACATTGGCAGTTCCAATATCTCCTCTAGTTGAGAATTTTACTCCTTCCTTTGTAACAGAGATAACAACTGCGGCAAAAGAAATTATTACGATCGGTTAACAACTGCAGATAAAAACACCCATTAATTCCATCTAAGTACGAGTGAAAAATCACCTGTATCACCAATACTGCTGAGATCTCTGCAAATTCTGGCGAACTCGGCAGATGGCATCCTGACTATTGCATCATATTCAGCTTCTGGGATTCCAAGATGTTCACTATCAATGTCCATGAGTTTCATCTCAAAATCAGCAATCTTATCTTGGGCTGTGGCATTTCAGTCCATAAATCAGAACAAATATATGCAGAACACTAGCCATGGAAGTACCTCGAACATGAAAAGGAGAAATCCAAGGCAAGAAAAATGTAAAGGAACAAATTACTTGGGCTCTCGAACATGAAGGTAACAGTATCACTCCCATCGTCGGCCTTGAGAGTGATAATATCATCATTTCCCGCGCACTTCAGCATCTTCGACATGTTATTCAGATTCATCCCCATGGAGAGATTCCTATCGCACCTATAGTGCTCAAAACCCTCAGACCTCAGCAGCAGTGCGACGAGCGCCACGTGGCTCGAATCCATCGCCTGAAGAGAAAACCCCGTCGCCGAACAGTCAAAGTTCGCGTCCGTCACCAAATCCTTTATGGATTCAAGCACCTTCTTCAACAGGCTTCCCTGAACCAACCGAAGCTCCAACATCTTACAGTCAATTTCTCTTTCGAGCAATCTTTCCCCTAAACCTGAGATTTCAGCAAATCTATCAGAGAAATCGATCGTATAACAATCGTTCGTAAGATGTTTATAGGACAAAAAAGGAAATAACGAGTCTTGGCGGGAGCGTGCTGTGGCATTTTTCCCTTAATGGGCCTTAATCTCCCTATTGGATAATGGGCTTGGCGTTATTTCTTTGGGCCTTAAATAGTATCATTGATAATTTATAATGTGTTGATAATCAATACTTATTAAATTAGGATTATAATTCCTAGAAACATATCATATGTTTATTTGGATATTAAATTCTAAAAGTATGTTGCGGTAAATTAATAATACAAGGTTGACTTTAGAGTGTCTCATATCTACCATGGAAAAGGGAATCACATCATAGTGAAGTTAGGTGCACTTTGCTTCATAGCTAAAACAGATCTCAGTGTTATCATATCGGTAGCTGCTACTCACTAGTCACTACACTAGTGTTAGGTGACAACATAGATTCGACGCAGTAGCCATTTGCAATTGACGTTCAGTAAATGCGTGTTGATGCTTAGAGCTTCGTCAAATGGCTGATCCATCGGAGATATCGTTCGCCGGAATATTTGCCTCTAGTGCTTTTGCTGCTTGCTTCGCTGAGGTAATGCGCGCGTTTGTATCGCTTTATTTGCCTCTATTTTTGCTGATTTTGCTCAGATGGATTTTATGATTAATTTTCCCTGGAGTTACTTTTTCCGTAGCTCATGTTTTGGTCCTATTAATTGTTCGATCCAATTTCTACGGAGATGCTGTCCAAGTGGCTCTGAATCCAACAGTGAATTACATTGGATTCCGATGGCATTTTAATTGCACGTGGAGCTCAAGTTTGGATGTTTAGGTTCCTAGCTTTTAGTAGTGGTGATTTTGCCGTGCGATTTCAGAATAGCTCATGGGTGTAAATGGCATATGTGCATAAGATAGAATTTCAATGAAAATATGAACAGATTATCTGAAAGGATGCATTTTGTTCTCATTTTTTCCTCTGTTCTATTAAAGTGGTACCCTCATTCCTTATCCCTATGATTCTGAGTGTCTACTTTGACCGTTTTAAGTGTTGTGCAGTGCTGTACCGTTCCACTAGATACTGCTAAAGTAAGGCTTCAGTTGCAAAAAGGAGCTGCCTCGGGAGATTCTACTGGTATACCTAAATACAATGGGTTGTCGGGTACAATTCGTACCATAGCGAAAGAGGAAGGCTTATATTCCCTTTGGAAAGGAATGGTCCCTGGATTGCACCGTCAGTTCGTTTATGGAGGCTTAAGAATTGGGCTGTATGAACCTGTACGTTGAGCATCTGTTTTAGTTTTAACATTCTCTTTACATTTTCTGCTCATCTCTGCTTCTTATGTAAACGAAACTTATCTCATCTTCTTTTTTGGCGTTGGTGGCAGGTCAAGACCATTCTTGTTGGAAGTAATTATGTAGGAGATGTGTCTTTATTTAGTAAAGTACTTGCTGCTTTAATTACTGGTGAATAATCAATTCCCCTCTTATGCTAAGTAACTGTTGCTCGGTGCATTTGACTGTTGATTCACACCTCTCTTGCTTCCCAATGCGAAGGTGCTATAGCAATTGCTGTGGCTAATCCTACAGACCTGGTGAAAGTTCGGCTTCAAGCTGAGGGTAAAATGCCCATCGGAGCACCTAGGCGTTATAGCGGTGCTTTGCATGCATATTATACCATAGTCAAGCAGGTGAACTTTTTTTTTTTTCATATTTGTAAATATATATATATATAATATATATATATATATATATATATATATATGGTTTGGTAACTAATATTAGCTATAAGTTTACAGGAAGGGGTGGCGGCCTTGTGGACGGGCATTGGGCCAAATATTGCAAGAAATGCTATTATAAATGCTGCAGAATTAGCTAGTTATGATCACATCAAGAGGTGAACATTACTTTGCTTGCATTCTCTTATAAGTAAGTGCCTCTATAATTTTTCTGAAAGCCATGATAACCTCACCTGATTTCAAATATTTATGTCGATGTGCAGACGATTCTGGAACTTCCAGGGTTCAAGGACAATGTTTTAACCCATATATTAGCTGGATTGGGTGCAGGATTTTTTGCAGTCTGCATTGGCTCCCCCATGGACGTGGTAAGGCACTTTTTCCCCGACATTCAATTTTAATCTACCCATTAAACCTCTGGTTCGGAATTTTATTTCCCTAGAGGCCGCTGAAGCACCTAACCGAGGATCAGTTTGCTCAGCATACATTTAAAGAATACAAGAAATATTACAAAAGAAAGCACCTAGCTTTTCTTGAATTTCTTATTCACAACTGCCTTTCATACCATGATAATCTCTATGTGAAAGCAATATAACATATATAGTCGGCATTGGATCATAGGATGCAATCTTTCCGGTAAAATTGCTATGATCAGTCAACAACTGGCAGCATAGATAACTGTGAGATTTTGTTCTTTGTTTTTTCTGTTCAAGATTAAGTCCAGGATGATGGGGGATTCAGTGTACAAAGATTCCTATGATTGCTTTGTCAAAACCCTAAAAATGGAGGTATGCATTTTCTTCACTTTGTTGTGCCCATTATACTCTATTCTTAAGTCCTAACCTAATATTTAGGGGGTGCATCTTCCATCATTCCCCAACATTCTGCCATGTCTTACCATTTTCATTTTCTTTGATTTTATCTTAATATGACCACCTTAAGAAGAACGACTTTGATTGATCCTTTTGCATTTTCCAGGGATCACTAGCTTTTTACAAAGGTTTTTGGCCAAATTTCGTCCGACTCGGCGTGTGGAATGTTATCATGTTTTTGACTCTCGAACGCGTAAGTGCACGATTATTACAATATCGCTCGCCATTATTCAATTCTTGCCATGTAATACGATTATGCATCTCTATTGCAGGTCAAATGGTTGTTCTTGTGATGAGTTTCAGAGCAAAGGACATGCTTTTATAGCATCAAACTTGAGAAATTTTGAAAGCAGCAGTTTCAGTTATAAACTTATATATATATCTTTCCTCTCCTAACCCCTGCTTCACAATATTTAACACTGCGATACTATTTGATTTCATGTCCAACTAAACTGATGATGTCTTGTAATATTCTTTCGATATGTAGTTTCTCGGAATTCCTCATTTCCATCTTTGTAGCGAGTGAAATCAGTTGGATAAAGCTTAGTGGCTAAGATCATACGATGCTTTGAAAGACATTTTCAGCTAGTTAAAAAGACTAGTGACCGAAATCGAGAGTTCAAAACCACGTGGCGCATTAATATTGGGTGCGCAAATAAAATATCACGCGAGAAGGAAAAGAACAAAAAGGAAAAAATAATAAAAAAAAATGAAAGACAAATCAATCATATCTTAATATCAGGTTTGGATTACTGTTGTTCCACTTTGCGGATCTCAAGCCATGAATGCGAGGGCGTTGCTGATTTCCTTCAGCTCAGCCCCGAAGAAGAGTGCTAATGCTCAATCGCAAAGAAAAGCCGTCGTCGAATGCAGACTATGCCCCTGCGAGGCAGATGCTGTCACGCGCCGTTTATTTGGGAGCGATGTTGCTTGGAGTAGTTTGATTAGGAGGAGGAGATTGAAGGTTGGCATCGTCGTAGCACGCGCGGACGTGAAATCATCCGATGTGGCGGAGTCGTCTCGATTGTCCACGTCATCCGATTTCGAGGCTCGTCGTTCGATTGACGTTATGATGATGGAGGACGAGGAAGGTGTGGTTCGGTGGTGGGAAGAGTTTCCTAGGCGCTGGGTGATTGTGATTCTCTGCTTCGCGGCTTTTCTCCTGTGCAATATGGATAGAGTAAGGAGCACTTACAAGCTCGGTCTGATCATATAAAGGCATGATAAATGCTTTTATTTACTGTGTGTATAGCTAGACTTTGCTGCGTGAACTTTAGGCGAGGCACGGGATTAGGATTATTATGTATGAAACTGTATTGCTCATATTGAATAGGCATACGTCTTCGCATGAAACTTCTCCAAAATCTGTAGTCTTTTTTGTGGTAAGTCCATGATGATAAGTGTCGGATGTATCAAGGAAAAGAAACGTTATACATATGGAGTTATGTAGCAGCGCTTCATTTGTTTTAACATGGGCCAAGGCGTTACCATGCAGGTAAACATGAGCATTGCAATACTTCCAATGTCGTCAGAGTTTCACTGGACGCCGTCTACTGTTGGTTTGATACAGTCATCCTTTTTCTGGGGTTACCTACTCACTCAGGTAATGAATATGATATTTCAGGTTTATTATCTTACACGGTGTTTTGCTTTTTTTTTCGTTGGATGTTCTGCTTCTTTAGAGAGCTCAAGCCCTTACCATTTATTTGTTATTATTTACAGTGGTGACATTCTACTGATATGCATCATTGCTCCTTCTTGATATTCATGAAGATAATTCCTTATGACTTTTATATATGGTCTGAGCTGCAGGTTGCAGGTGGTATTTGGGCAGATACCGTAGGTGGGAAGTTTGTCTTGGGATTCGCTGTAGTTTGGTGGTCAATAGCAACAGCATTGACACCCATCGCAGCAAAGTTAGGTTTGCCTTTCTTGCTGGTGGTTCGTGCTTTTATGGGCATTGGGGAGGTCTGTACACTGACATATTTCATATATGTTTCACACTTTTCTAATATGAACAAATCCTTTGTATTCTACTTGCTATCTGGCTTTCTTTGTGTCAGCATTTGCATGAATATCTTAGCAAGTTTTTCTCTATTCCTTTAGATTAATTTCGGTTTACTCTCTTTCAGGGCGTGGCCATGCCTGCTATGAATAATATACTTTCAAAGTGGGTTCCCGTATCAGAGAGAAGCAGATCCTTAGCATTGGTCTACAGTGGGATGTACCTTGGTTCCGTGACTGGTTTGGCATTTTCACCAATGTTGATCCACAAATTTGGGTGGCCATCTGTGTTTTATTCTTTTGGTTCCCTGGGCACGGTTTGGTTTGCATTGTGGATCAGCAAGGTGCGTATTAGTCTTTTAGCACCTTCAACTTACCGAGGATACTACATTCTGAATATCATTCATAATATTACTGGTATTTGCTCTTTCATGGTTCTAAAAAATATCATTTTGTTTAACAATAAGGAGTTTTCCATGTAGGCATATAGCTCACCAATAGACGATCCTCACTTGCTTCCAAGAGAAAAGAAGCTGATTCTCAGTCACTGCGCATCAAAGGAACCGGTTAAGTCCATACCATGGAAATTGATATTGTCTAAAAAACCAGTGTGGGCCTTGATAGTTTCACATTTCTGTCACAACTGGGGGACATTTATCATTCTTACTTGGATGCCAACATACTATCACCAGGTACCTCTAGAAATTGTTGACCCTGTCATATCTAATAGATGCCAACATTACACTGTCACTTGCAATAACTTTATCTAATTGGCCTATGGTGATTTGTGTAGGTGTTGAAGTTTGATCTTTCTGAATCGGGACTTATTTCCGTCTTTCCATGGTTAACTATGGCCGTCTCTGCAAATTTTGGGGGTTGGATTGCAGATACTCTCGTGAGGAAAGGTGTATCAGTCACCATGGTTAGAAAGGTATGCACAGTAACTACACAACTTATACAAATTTAACCATACTTTTCAGTTTCACAGGTTAATGTAAGATATAAACTGACTCCTTACGATATATTACAGATCATGCAGACGATAGGGTTTCTGGGTCCTGCTTTCTTCCTAACTCAGTTAAGCCACGTGGATTCACCCGCAGCTGCAGTTCTATGCATGGCATGCAGTCAGGTTAGTCACTTTAGAAGCCAACTGAAGTGAAAATAAAATTCTGAATTTTAGATTTGTTACCTTCATTACAAATTTATAGCATGTATATGAACATGGCAAACTGTCGAGCCATCCTACTAGAAGCTACGGCTTATTTTTTGTAATTGTTATTATTTTTTATTGTTCAGGGAACCGACGCTTTTTCTCAGTCAGGATTGTATTCGAACCATCAAGATATTGCTCCCCGTTATTCGGTATAATTCCAGTTGGTGCAAGTTTATTTGACAGTTGACACTATACTCTCTTCCACAATTGCACAAAATTATATAATTGTTACATTTATTCAAAAAATATATTGCTATCTTTATTAATTACATACCAAACTGCAGGGTGTATTGCTTGGTCTCTCCAATACAGCTGGAGTACTGGCCGGAGTTTTCGGGACAGCTGCAACGGGATATATCTTGCAGCATGGTATGTCTTCTCTCTCTCCATGCATATGATGCCATTAGCATGTTGATTGTTACGCAAAACTTGCCCTCTAATCATTCCAATGGGTATAATTTATTGCGGGCACATGGGTTTTCAAGAATCTTGTGCATGTTTTCCCTATTTATTTGGCTCGTTCCCTATATAATGGCCAGTCATTTATGCGCAAGAAAGATAGCAAGTTCATCAAAGAAAGATATTTAGCTTGTCACTTACTTGCATGCTATTAGATACTTGATGACAATGGTAATTCTCTATGCATCTGCTAAGACCTATACAACTTCAGGCCTTAGCACACAAAAACTTCCCCATCTTTTTCGCCTATACTCGTCATCAATAAATGATCTTTAGGTAAATGTATGAATGACATATGATGTCCAGGTTCCTGGGATAACGTCTTCGAAGTTTCGGTTGGGCTCTATTTAGTGGGCACCGTTGTGTGGAATCTATTCTCAAACGGCGAGAAAATACTCGACTGAGATCGCTCCCCACGACTATAGCAACAGCTGAACTAGACAGAGTAGGCAATACAAAGAAAGGGACGTACAAGAAGACTCTGAAGAAGATGCACAGCACAATGGCTTCATAGGTCAAAACATTGTGTATAGTTCCAAGTTATTTTTGTCTCGATGCTATATCTTCAGAGTAGGAGGATGTTACTTTATTATTTATACTATTTATTCCACATGTTTAATTTTTTTTCGTTGCAATATATAGACATAAATGAGAGGGAGGGATGAAAGATGCACGCTTGTGAAAGTGTACAATGAGAATGCTGTGACGTAGGAACAAACCAATGCTAATCTTTCCATTAATTGAAATAAAATCTTTCATTTTCTTTCCTTTCTACATGAATGACTTACCGACCAATAGAAAAAAGTAGAAAATGACTCACTACGTCTAGAACAGTACTATTAATATGATGACAATTAGATGCAAGAGATTTGGAGTGTTGATTAGTTGGCGGATTTAACATCTAATAAAGACCTGGCTTTTCTGAGTCTGACTAAACAACATAATAATTATCCATCACGTGTCGAAGTGTAATAACCCCACATTTTTTTTATGTACTCACATTTTTGTAACATAAAAATTGAGATCTTGAATGTTGAGTTCAGACATGAGTAATAAATTAAAAATTAAAGGAAAAAGAAAATGGAGTTTGCAATATAAAAAATCTCCACTATCCAATATTTACTTTTATATTTTAATTCTTCAATTCAATATGAATGTGAAAACGTGTCCTATATCTATGGAATATAGAGTGTTCTTTTCGATAACTATTTCTACGGATTTCTAAACATTAACTAAATCATACTTCAATATATACTTACAAAGATTTTCTACTATAAATAAATAAAAATTTTATAAAAAGATATATATAATATATGTATCTTACTATTAGCATTATCCCAATATTTGATAAAATTAGCAATTGATTTATAGTAAAGTTTTTCTGTTAATTTATACTTACTTATCTCTCATGTAAAATCTTTTATATACTTGAGAGTTTAAAATCGACATTACCAGAAATATATATTATCTAAATATTTTTTATAAATAATTAATATCGATAAATCCAATTATGAAAAATATCTTTAGCTAAGTACGAAATTGCAAGTCATGGAGATGAAATATATATTTATATACTACCTATTTAGACATGCACTTAGAAATTATATGACCGACATTTAATACGGTTATGCAAGATGAAGATAGAAAACGTTGGATTAAGTATAATTGTTTCATGAAAAACCTATAGTTAAGTTGGAGTATCCACAACACAACAATCACTCTGCCAACCAATCAAAACTCACAACCCTTAAAATCACACACGGACACTCTCCAATCTCTGCTTTTATCCATAAGCACAGATCTCTGCTATAATTTTTATGGTTGCACTAAAATTTGCGGTACTTCGAGTCTTGAAGCTTGCGCTCACTAGCTAGACTTCTTAATGCTTGTCTGTCACTGCTATTTTCACTGCCTCTGTCGTCACTTTTTCTTGGCTTTCCTCTCTCTCTCTCTCTGTCTCTCTCTCTCACTTCGCTTTTCGCTGTTCTCACGCAGCTGAAGGCGAGGAGAAAGTGAGAGAGCAGAAATCTGTTTTCATTTTCACTTTATATATTCTCCCCTTTAAGGATTCAGAGTTTTGCCACTAATGTTTTCTTATCTTCGTTCGAGCTACGAAACTTAGTGCTCTTTTTTTCAGCCTGCCACTGTTCTTTCTCTATTTGTATCTTCAGGGTTCTATTTGTAGGCTTTCAATCGATATATTCGTCACCTTCCATCATCCTAAAACTGTCATCTCTTACATCTCCTCAGTCGTTTGATCTTGTTTTTTGCTTCGTTGTTGGCAATGGAGGTTGTTCTACGGATTCAGATCTTGACGTGGGTATCATTTCCATGAAGTTGCCAATCATTCTTCTTCATTAGCTCATTTACTCTCCACGCAATCCTTGAGATTGTCATTGATTTTGAGTTGAAAAAAAAAGGGAAAAGGAAAAGGTGGGGTCTTTACAAGATTCCTCAAAGGAGGAGAGAAGATGGTTGCTGCTATTGAGGAGAGAGGTTAAAAGGTATTCTGATTCCTCACAAAGAGACGATTACCCTCAATTTGCCACTGTGAAGCTTCCATCCATATATCTCCCTCCTTCTCTCTCTCTCTCTCTCTCTCTCTCTCTCATTTCATCGACATTAACACCATAACCAATACTCCCAAAAAGCTTCGATGAGGTGGGCTATGGAGATCTTACCTCCCCATTCAAGATTGTTTCTTGACGAAGATAGCAAAAGAGAACAACCCTTTGGACAACTGCAGAGAACAAGGCCTTCGAAAACGCCCTAGCTCGCGTCGACCAAGACGCGCCTGACCGTTGGCAGAAGGTCGCCGCCATGGTCCCCGGCAAAACGGTGACCGACGTCATCAGACAGTACAAAGAGCTCGAAGATGACGTCAGCAGCATAGAAGCAGGGCTCGTTCCACTCCCTGGCTATGGCTGTTCTTCCCCTTTTACGCTACAGTGGGGAACTGAATACGCCTGCGTTGGATTCAAGCAGCATTCTTCCAATGTAAGGAAATCTCTTGGCCAGGAAAGGAAAAAGGGCGTACCTTGGACGGAAGAAGAACACAAGTGAGTTCTTTTGTTTGCCAAGATTTATGCTTTTTCTTGATATCAGTATGGCTATCATCTGAGTATTGAATTGATATCTTCTTGGACAGGTTGTTTCTAATGGGGCTCGAAAAGTATGGCAAAGGAGATTGGAGAAACATATCGCGCAATTTCGTGGTAACTCGAACGCCTACGCAAGTCGCCAGCCATGCGCAGAAGTACTTCATCAGACAGATATCGGGCGGGAAAGACAAGAGAAGGGCAAGCATTCATGATATTGCAACGGTTAACTTAAACGCCGAACATCGTCGATCTTCTTCTTCTTCTTCTTCTTCGCGGGACAGCAGCAGCTGCAATAACAAGCCTCAGTTGTCTGATCAATCTTCTGTGATTACTAACCAATCGGGGAATCACATATCTTTTCCGATGCAGTTTGGGAAACACCGCTATCCTAATTCCTAATGCGTTGTAAAGGAAGACAAATGCTGTTTTTAAGTTTGAATACTGGGTAGTTGATGCATAAGTTTAAGGTTTGTTTTTCAGTCTTCTGTGAATAGGATTTGCTTGTTCGATTTTTAATAAAGAACGTAACTTTCTTCTATCACGCGATAATGGAAGATGAACCTGATCTGTAAGTACTTGGCAACTTGTTCAATTACACTTTCTTGAATTCAGATGCGAAGGCAATGATCATTTGAATTGCATTACTGGGGAGAATGTTCGATTTAGGTTATCAAAAAGGTATATTCAGTGAAGATCAAAAGGTAATGTGAAAGCCAGGAGAGAAAGCATATATTTCCATCCTCCTCAATTTGCTGCTGTGACACCCTTTATTCCAAAAACTTCGCTGTACCACAGAAACAGTGTCAAAGCCTTTCCGTCATACCAGTATTATCTCTGTTATCAGACAAAATATTCTGATTCATGGGATTATTATTTATATTATATTCATAATGGCAAAGTCCAAAATCTTGTAAGATCTTCAATCTTTTGTGATGGGACGACTCAAACATCAAACCAACATGCGTTTTAAAGTCCATACAAAGGTAAAAGTTAAACACGCTAACTAAAAGACTGTAATGAAATTACGAATAACATATCAGAAAGTGAAGCAAAAGGACATATATTTATGCACGACAAATACATACACCTAATTAATTGTTTCAGTCGCGCTGCGATATGATTAATCTTAGTCTTTACAATAATTTATTACTACCTCCGTCCCAAACGATTTTGGACATTTGGGATATGCACGGTTTTTAAGAAATTGAAATAGTTTAATAATATAGTACCAGTAAAAGGTGAAAAAGTGTATATTTTGACACGTCTTTCAAGAATATTTAATAGTATTATATTGATTGTTTGTGGTAGTTTTTGCTATAAAAGGAAATGTCCAAACGGTTTGGGACGCCCGATATAGTAAAATGTCCTTTTAAAGGTTTGGGACGGAGGGAGTAGTTTTTTACACGACATGGCAACTGAGGTCACTGCTGGTGAACTCAATTAAAAAAGAAACAAAAAAGGTGGTATGATACAAGTAATAGTTAGAATGTGAGAAACTATTTACACGTAAGTACAACAATTAGCGGATCCAAGACAACATAACAGACGATTAGCAGAGGCAAGGATATGATTGTCCCGAAAATCACCTAGAATATTAATCATAAGTTAAGATTAGATTTGATATGGGGCTCACCAATAAAAAAGATTTATGTATGTGATTCAAGAATTTATATAGTGGCAGATTATATGTTACAATTTAATCAATGTTATATATTATTCAGCCACCACCTCTTCGTGTTCCTTGCTTCGAGATACCTCCCCGCCATCGCGGCCACATGCACTTGTTGCAGAAGTTTCTAAAATCCGTCTGCGTCAAACTTCGCTGCAAAATCCGGGTAAGCCGAACTCAAGGCCGAGAGATCCGGTAGATCCCCTATCACAGGCGCCGCCGATGAAGACGACGAGATATCGTTGGTCCGCACATCGACGAGGCCGTCGCCATGTCGCTACACTACAACAACTCATTAGAATGTTGATTGAAAATATTAGTCGTAAACCATGAGAATTGTACAGAAATAATATTTGCACAATTCTTTACCGGATGACAAATGTGTCATAACGCAACGATGATGAAAAAAAATCCTCTTCGCATCTCAATAATTTCCGACATAGTCATCTCACTTCATCCTTAAGCGCTTCATCGTAACTAAACTCGTCCACATCACACACACACAACAACCCTAATCATGACTAACGATGATAGAGTGGTCGGACGTTTACAACGTAGTCGTGCCTATGGCGCCGTTATACATGCCGTCTTCCTAGGCTACGCCACGTTAAACGTTTTAAAATGTTCAAACAGACCAGTGCCATGCGATAAAACGACTCAACTGCTACTTTGTGGCTCCCTTTTCCACGTTTCACTTCTTCATCAGCCATGAAATATAAATACCTCGGAGGAGACATGATAGCGAAATCCATTGCGGGATTGTCTTTGTTCTTCTGGGCCAACGCTAGCAGGAAAGGAGACTTTGGATGGGCAATAACGTCTTTCTCCTTTTCGAGCTTCAACAGCCCCCTAGTGGTCGGCGTACCCTTGTTGAATGCCATGTATGGACAATTGGAGAGGTTTTGGTGATACAGACTTCGGTCATCCAAGCTTTGGTTTGGTTCCCGATTCTGTTGTTCTTGTTCGAGTATAGGCGCGCTTCTGTGATCACTCACCACATCGACAACAATGATGGTCGTAATGATTGTCTGATCAAGCAGCTGAAATTGTCACTGTGGCTGATCACCAGGTGAATGGTGGTGTTGAGGAAAGCATTGGTTTGGAGCGACTTTAAAGGAAGTTTGTCTAAGCTTCTTATGAACCCCAACATATATGCTTGTGTAGTTGGCTTCGTATGGGCTCTTCTGGCAAAAAAAAACGTCTCCATCGAGTGGAGTTTGTTCGAAACTTGCCTCCCTCAATCTCTCAAAGAATTCGATCGATCCTTCAATCCTGAAGAGACATTCAACGACATAGAGGTCAAAACCCAAGGTGATTTAGCAGTTTTATATGGGCAAACATTCTAAATAGGAGTAATACGACTGCGTTGTTCCTGAAATGAGTAAGTTAATGTTAAAACTCATGTATACTTCTGAATTCTGATGATCGAATAGAATACAAATATAATTTAAGACCATGAACTATAAATACCTCGAAGGAGACGTTTTTTTTTGCCAAAAGAGCCCATACGAAGCCAACTACACGTGCATATATGTTGGGGTTCATAACAAGCTTTAGACAAACTTCCTTTAAAGTCGCTCCAACCCAATGCCTTCCTAACACCACCATTCACCTGGTGTCAGCCACAGTGACAATTTCAACTGCTTGATCAGACGAATCATTACGACCATCGTTGTTGTCGATATGGTGAGTGATCACAAAAGCGCGCCTATATATTGTGGATTGTATGTAATTAAGTAGGAATCAATTGTTTTTTATTATCATATCACGTAGATTTTCCACAATGAACATCTCACATTTTGTTTTTCTTAGTAAAGCAATTGAATGATATTATCCAAAGATTATACATAAACGACATCTCGTCCCCGAATAGGCCGTCCACACACCCAAAATTACAATATATATATATATAAGAATCACTATATCACTTACATAGAGCATGAATCACCTCGTTATATATTGTTAATTGCATGTAATTAAGTAGGAATCAATTGTTTTATTACCATATCACACAGATTTTCCACAATGAACGTCTCACATTTTGTTTCTCTTAGTAAAGCAATTGAATGATATTATCGCGGAAGATATACATAAACGACATGTAATGTCTCCCTGATTGACTGTCCACACCCCCAAATTATGTTGAGCTTAAGCCAAGACTTAGAAGGTTTCCTCTTTCCTTTGGATCTGTTTAGTTGCTTGAGGGGGCTCACATTTCGGCTTCCTCTGCTGCCATGCTATTGTATTTTGATTTAAGTTCTTTCTTTCTAAGGGTGGAATAGGGTGTATATATATATATATATATATATATATATATATATGATATCAGGAAGCAGTTATTAGGTTTTCCTAATAAGAACTGTCCGTAATAAGCTATTACCAAACAAATCTACAAAATTGTATCTAAGGCGCTTAGAACATATTTAAGTAATATTAAATTAGGCTTTCTAATTGGAGGGACTATAAGTTTAACATGATCATAATATAATGAAGTGAACGTAGGCTGTGGGATTTACGTAATATCTCACCGGATTTTAACAGAGTGGTTTTATAGGATCCTGCTTTGTAATACAATTCAAGGAGCGCCAATCTTATTATTAGCTTTTTGTTTTGTTAAGAAACATGGTTTGGTTGACAATTAAGTTAAGACATTGTATAAGAAAAAATTCTTACAACTTTTTGTGTTATTACTTACCAATAGGCTTCAAACATTCTTAGATAAGATAATACATATATGTATATGGAGAATATGGAGAATTAACATGGGTAGCAGAGCTGAACAAAAGATGATCAATAAAAGTAATCAGTCTGCTCGTTGCAGACCTGCACTTACACAAATGTTTATACGAAATCAAACCACATTGTAAGGTATGTGAATAATTAAATTATTAACACTTCCTGGTTATGTAAAGGTCATGTTCTACTCGTTCGGCATCTTGCAGTAAATCCTAACTTACAAAGCATACATAGAACAGTAAAAGAACCGAAAAAACTCAGAATGTGGAATATGTCGAGCGCAGCCAGACAAAGATTGAAACAATGCAACCGTGCACTGCACGTCGAATTTTAGCAGAACCGAGGCATGAATCCATCTTAAAATCACAACACTTGAATTTCTCCCTACTTTGATTTTTGCACTGATTTGCAGCTAGATATTCCATACAAGTTACAACAACAGCTAATATGAAAAATACTATGAAATTGAAAATTTATACAAATATATCTATGATATATTTATAATAAATAATATGTGAAAATGAGATAGATTACAAATTTTATACAAATGTATATATATTTATATGTATATATATTTATAATATAAATATATTAATACTTTTATTTTTTTGTTTTTATTTATTAGAAATCAGTTTTTTTTGTGGGTAACCGAACCGAACGAAAAATTCGATCGAAACCGAACCGGACCGAAATATTCCGAATGAACGTCCCTATACATATATATATATATATATATATATGTATTAAATAATTAGTTACCTGAATAATGGCTATGCGCAGCACATTAGCTCTCAAGCCGAAGGCCAAGCAACCAATGGCCGTAGCGAATGGCCCGCCGACGAACTTGAGAAGCATATTGTACAACGTCAGCCTCACACCACAAGCTATTACCTTTCTCGAAGTGCCATGGATAGCCCTACGTTTATATACCAAATTCAATACAATTTAGTGAACTGTAATATATTTTATATATATATAGATATATATTATATATATATATTATATAAACAAACTCTATATATTTGTATAATGCACTAGCTCTACATATTGTGTAATAATGAAGTATATAATAGGTATGTACCGAGGGTGAACATATAACAACTCCACTGCCTGCCTTGGCAGTGATAGTGATCGACCCTTCCATTATGCTAGGCATTTTGAAGTGCCATCTTGATTAAAAAATATATATATATGTATATATATATATATACATATATATATATATATATATGGAGATTAGACATTTAATTGTTACGAGTCGTACAATATTATTGATAATATAAATTAGTAAAAAATTAGCCGAAAGAGTTTACTTTTTGACACAAACGACTTCGTGCAAACAAGATAAGCTATGCTGCGAAGAATACCTTTTTGCTAGATGATCCATACGAGGCCAATTACACAGGCATATACGTTAGGGTTCATAGCAAGCTTGAGACAAACTTTCTTCAAAGTCATCCAAACCCTAAGTGCGACAATTTTACTATATCCCTCCAATCATTCGCTTGATGATCATCAATGCCCATCGTAACAACTTCAACTACTCGCATGTCGAATAATTTCCATCCTTGTTGATATGATTACCATCAGCAAAGTGCATCTATACTCGACCAAGAACAACAGAATTGGGAACCAAAGAAGAGCTTGAAAGACCGAAGATTGTATAGCTAAATCATCACTAACTTTCCCATACATGGCCTTCAACAAGGGCACGATGACCACTAGGGTATTGTTGAAGCTCGACAGGGAAAAAGACGTTATTGCCCATGCAAGTCTCCTTTCTTACACGCGTTGGCCCACAAGACCAAGCCCAAGCCCGCCATGGCATGGCATAATGACGTCTCCTCCGAGGAATCTGTAGTTCATGGAATAAGGATCGACACTGCAAATGAACTCCAACGTGGAAAATGGAGCCCACAAAGTAGCAGTTGAATCGATTTATCGCATCGCACTGGTCAGAATTGAACATTTTGAGATGTTTGGTGGAGGAGTATCCTAGTAAGAGGGCCACATATAAAGGTGTCATTGTCACGAATATGTTGTAAATGTCAGACCACGCTATCATCGTTTGCCGTAACTAGAGTTTTGTGTGTGTGTGTGTGTTTTCTTGTGATGAAGAACTTGGGGAAGGGGATATGGGCTGAGATGACAACATGTAAAGCATGGAAATTATAGCGGAGGTGAATGGAGGATTTCTTCTGTGATATTAGACAATTGTATTTGTAGTTTTTTTATTAATGGAATAGAGTAAATGGTAATTACATAGAGAATGAATCACCTGGTTATATATTGTTGATTACATGTAATTAAGTAGGAATCAGTTGTTTGTTTTATTATTATATCACGTAGATGTTCCACAATGAGTCTCACATTTTGTTTAAGTAAAGCAACCTAATGATATTATCGGAAGATAATACATAAACGACATGTAATGTCACCCCTGAATTGGCTGTCCACACCCCCTAAATTGCAAGTAATATATATATATATATTATATATATATATATATATATATATAAGAAGCACTAGGATATCACTTACATAGAGCACGAATCACCTGGTTATATATTGTGGATTGTATGTAATTAAGTAGGAATCAATTGTTTTTTATTATCATATCACGTAGATTTTCCACAATGAACATCTCACATTTTGTTTTTCTTAGTAAATCATTGAATGATATTATCCAAAGATTATACATAAACGACATGTAATGTCGTCCCTGAATAGGCCCTCCACACACCCAAATTACAATATTATATATATTATATACAATAATCACTATATCACTTACATAGAGCATGAATCATCTCGTTTATATATTGTTAATTGCATGTAATAAGTAGGAATCATTGTTTTATTACCATATCACGCAGATTTTCCACAATGAACGTCTCACATTTTGTTTCTCTTAGTAAAGCAATTGATGATATTATCGCGGAAGATAATACATAAACGACATGTAATGTCACCCTGATTGACTGTCCACACCCCTACATTATGCTGAGCTTAAGCCAAGACTTAGAAGGTTTCCTCTTTCCTTTGGATCTGTTTTAGTTGCTTGAGGGAGCTCACATTTCGGCTTCCTCCGCTGCCATGCTATTGTATTTGATTTAAGTTCTTTTCTTTCTAAGAGGTGGAATAGGGTGTATTCTTTCTACAAGTAATAATATATATATATATATATAATATACATAATATTATATATGATATCAGGAAGCAGTTATTAGGTTTTCCTAATAAAGAACTGTCCGTAATAAGCTATTACCAAACAATCTACAAAATTGTATCTAAGGCGCTTAGAAGGTATTTAAGTAATTTAAATTAGGCTTTCTAATTGGAGGGGACTATAAGTTTATACATGATCATAATATAATGAAAGTGAACGTAGGCTGTGGGATTTATGTAATATCTCACCGGATTTTAACAGAGTGGTTTTATAGGATCCTGCTTTGTAATACAATTCAAGGAGCGCCAATCTTATTATTAGCTTTTGTTTCGTTAAGAAACTTGGTTTGGTTGGACAATTAAGTTGAAGAAAAAATTCTTACAACTTTTTGGTGTTATTACTTACCAATAGGCTTCAAGCATTCTTAGATAAGATAATACATATCACATTCCCATCTCATGTGACATTCATAGTCAACGAAGTCACCTCCTCCATGATTTTGACCTTCAAACAACCACAACAGATTTAAACATGTCGTTTTCGATAATTTATATTAGGATTTATTAATGAATTTAGATTTATTACAAATCGTCGGTTACGTTGATCTTCGGACTGATATTTAGATTGTTTTAGTCTTTATATAACTCCTTCAATATATAAAATCGAATAAAGTTTAACTTTTTTCTCGAAAAGTGGCATTTATTATTTATTATGTGACTGATGACCTATGCAACGAAGACGATGACAAGGCTTTGACAAATTAGGTCATGCACGTTACTAAGCACCAGAAATCGATAAGGATCCTAACTTTCTAATTAATAATATATATAAGATGGCATACAAGAGATTAAAATTGAGTAATATAACCTCACACCCCAAATCATATATACGTGGGGATGAGAACGGAAGCTTAACGCCTTAGGATTTAATAAAATTTATTCAAACACTTTCATTGTCTAAAAGTGGCATTTACATTTATTACAAGTAAGGATGACCTATGCAGTTGAAAAATGTAGGTCATGCAAGTCATTAGAGTAGTACCGAGCACTCGATAAGGTCAAATTAAATAATTCATACTAGTTAGCCTACAATCATTAATAAGTTCAAGATTGATAATTTACAAGGTTTTGACCCAACTATTGTAGCCCAGATATAATTAATTCCATTACGTGAATGAAATATAATAATACATATACTCAGCTATTAGAAAGTTGAATTTGAAATAAATATGCATATCCTTGAGAATTCAAATGATAGAGTAAAGAGGGCTTATGCGGAGGAAGTAGTTGAGTAGTCATAAATACTACAAAGGCTTTGTTTATTACACACAACTGTCCGTGGCAAAAAGTTGGCAAATGCAAACAACGATTTTTCATCATCGTCATTCATCAAAGCAACAAAGGGGTTGTTTAATGGTTAGCTTTCTTCAATAACATTCAATTCCACCTCTCTTACAAAACACTTAAATGCTCCATCCATCAACCGTTCACATCCCAACCCCACACACTCTAAGTTAATTGTGTGTATTCGTGTATGTATAATCACAAACACAAACAAGTCAATCGAAGACTTTCTCTTCTCTTCTTCGTCTCTATCTGTTCTCTTCTTTTAAATATAAAGACCCTTTCATGCAACAGCTAAGCCAACCCAACCATTTCTCAACTAAAAACCCTTAACAACATCATATATAGTTGTCAGGTTCTTGAGCGAGGATACTTTTCGTGCAAGGAAAAAATGAGCCATCACCACCAAACTGGGGTCGGAGATTCTCCGTCGTCGTCGACGGTCTTCTCCACTGAGCACTACGGCGGCGACGGCCGTGAGAGGAAAGATCAAGGCGGTGAAGAAACAGCTGATGATGAAGATCAAAAGAAAAGTGGAGGGAGGAAGAACAAGTGCCTCTGCGAAGGCTCTTTGCTTTCGCCGATTCTTACGATTATCTGTTGATGCTTGTGGCTCAGTCGGCGCTTGTGTGCATGGAGCTTCTGTGCCCATTTTCTTCATTTTCTTTGGGAAGATGATTAACATTATAGGCTTGGCTTACCTTTTTCCTCAAGAGGCTTCCCATAAAGTAGCCAAGGTGCCTCCTTTCTTCTGTCATAACATTTCACTTTGTTTATTTCATGTGGGGTAAATTAAATTAAGTGTTTTTTGAATCTTGGGATCCATCCCTTTTTGACCAGAAGGTTTTGTCTTAATTCTTTGATCTCTTGCACAGTATTCTCTGGACTTTCTGTATCTGAGCATAGTCATTATGTTTTCATCATGGACAGGTGAACATTAATTATTTCACAGACATTGGACCTTCTATCCACTATTATATTATTAAAATACAAGTAAATTTGGTGGTGATTTCTTAAATATATAACGTTATTAGAGGTGGCTTGTTGGGATGCATTCTGGCGAGAGACAAGCAGCAAAGATGAGAATGGCTTACTTGCGAAGTATGTTGAGCCAAGACATTAGCCTTTTCGACACTGAAGCTTCCACTGGAGAAGTTATCTCTGCTATTACAAGCGATATCATTGTTGTCCAAGATGCTATTCGGAGAAGGTAATAGAATATGCATTCTTAAAAAGAAACTATTACAAGAAAAGTACAGCTCCAAGACCTAAAAACTAAGGCGATAATGACGTAATATTAAGTAGGGATAATAAGACACTCTAATAACCACACATCAAATGCTTTTTAGCGATGGTCCTTAGTACGATCGTTTCTGACCTCTAATTAAGTTTCACTGAGACATAATGTGAATATCCATAAGAGCAACGGCGTGAAAGTTAGGTCTTGGTTTTGACATTTTTTTTTATCATGTAGTATAATACATAATTACTCCATCGACGACAATCGCGTTTCATGGATAAGACCATCTCAAACCGAAAAACTCATTTTCAACCCATTTTGAAGTAAGTGTCACATCCAACAGTAATCATTCTCCAACCATTAAACCCATTTTTAAACTCAAAAGAATATTTTTTTCCACACAAATTCTTATACCTTTTCAATAATACCCATAAACTTACAAATTTTCAATATTGCCGAATGATAAATGAGTATATATTATTTTATTACAAGAATCGCTTTTTATAATTTATTTAAGTATTTAACTTACAATTATACATGTAATATATAAATATAAAATAATAAAATGAATAATAATAGCTAGTTAAAAAGTTTAATATATAAAAGTAAAACATAATTAGCAGGAGTCAGTTTTTATTGTTAAAAAAAATTTGAGTTTGTGAACAGTTAAATCCTAAATATGCGTTTGAGAGGAGAGAGAATAGCATCAAACTCATTTGAGTATTACTTTGAGTGTCGATTTGGACCAAGTTTTATGGGTTTGCGTCTGATTTTCCGTGTCGATAGGAGATGGTCTAATGACTTCATGTAAGTAATATATGTGATACAACATACTTAGAATGAATCGTTTAGCTAGCACTAGTTGGGCAGGTTTCGACAGTAACTGAATCGACGGATATCATAAATGCATCATGAATACGACTGTTCCCTGCATTTATCTTGTTAGGTTGTCGATTTAATATAATGTATATAGAGATTTATACGTCATATATTGACATGCTGCTAGAAGCATACTTGAGCATCTACAATTAAACTCGGCACATGCCACAGCTCATATATGTAGAAAGATATGAAAGCGACACATCATAGATATATCCACCCTACATCTTTGCACATAGGTCTCTGAATTATCCATTTTTTTTTATATGTGTAATACAAAATTTATATGCAATATCAACGAATTAATAATAACAACTTCATTATTTGTATTGCTCTCAGGTAGCTAATTTTCTGCATTACATAAGCGATTCGTAGCAGGGTTCGCCATAGGCTTCCTAAGAGTGTGGCAAATCAGTTTAGTCACACTCTCCATCGTACCCCTCATTGCCTGCGCCGGCGGCATATATGCTTACGTGGCAACTGGGCTCATTGCAAGAGTTCGCAAGTCTTACGTTAAGGCCGGGGAAATTGCAGAAGAGGTGCTTATAAAACGGTGTTTTTTCATTTGCGCCGCGCTGGGGTTTTCGTTCATTGATGTTTGTTTACGGTGTTGTAAATTCCCCAGGTGATAGGTAATGTGAGGACGGTACAAGCGTTCACGGGCGAAGAAAAAGCCGTAAGAACGTACACGTCTTCCCTTCTCAACACTTACACCTACGGAAGAAAAGCCGGCTTGGCGAAGGACTCGGCTTGGAACGTTGCACTGCGTTCTCTTCCTATCGTGGTCGTTGCTCGTTTGGTTCACGAGCATCGTCGTCCACAAGAACATTGCCAATGGTGGAGATTCCTTCACCACCATGCTCAACGTCGTCATTGCAGGCTTGTAAGTACCCTTTTTTCTATCCGTTTCCTTAACAATGTGTTTGGTTTGAGAAAATTAGCAGGGAAAAAAATAAAATGGAAAAGGAAGTACAAATTTTCATGAAAATCTAGCTTAATTTTATACTTCAAAACTACGAGAAACTACTTTTTTTCACTAAATGTTGATGAGAATGAAGTAAAAAACTTCTATTCCGCAATAGCCGGAGTGCGTTTGTTTTGCGGAATTCGTCTACGGAAAGCGCAATGTTAAAACTAAGTTACGCATCAAACAGTCGTACTTCAAGTTTCGCACCATTGTACATCCCACCTTTCTTCGCTGAGTTTCTGCATGTCAAACGCAGGCTAGACAGCATTTCTGTGCCGAACCTAACGATCTGATCGTTCTTTTCGTTATCAGGTCGCTAGGCCAAGCCGCTCCTGACATTACGGCGTTCATCCGAGCAAAAGCAGCAGCCTACCCAATCTTCGAGATGATCGATCGAAACACGATCAACAAAGCCAACGAAAACAAGCACGGCAAGAAACCCAGCCGAGTCGACGGCCACATTCGCTTCAGAAACGTAACCTTCAGCTACCCGTCGAGGCCCGAGGGCGATCTTCGACACAGCTCAACCTCGAAATCCCGCCCGGAAAGTCGTCGCCCTTGTGGGAGGCAGCGGGTCGGGCAAGAGTACCGTGATATCCCTCATCGAACGCTTCTACGAGCCCTTGTCGGGGAAACATACTCTTGGACGGAAACGACCTCCGCGAGCTCGACTTGAAGTGGCTCAGGCAGCAAATCGGCCTTGTGAATCAAGAACCTGCGTTATTCGCAACGACTATAAAAGACAACATTTTGTACGGTAAGAACAACGCCACCATGGAAGAGATCTCCCGAGCCGCTAAGCTCTCCGAGGCTATCAACTTCATCAGCAATCTCCCCGACAGATTCGAGACGCAGGTTTTGTTTTTTTACCTCGGAAACTTCCTCGCCTTATTCGAACGAAAAAGAAAATTCAAACAAGTAACGACGCAGGTCGGCGAGAGAGGAATACAGCTGTCGGGCGGGCAGAAGCAGAGGATAGCGATTTCGCGGGCGATCGTCAAAAACCTTCGATCTTACTTCTCGACGAAGCGACGAGCGCGCTCGACGCCGAGTCTGAGAAGAGCGTCCAGGCGGCCCTCGACCGTGCTATGGTTGGAAGGACGACGGTCATCGTAGCCCATCGTTTGTCGACCATAAGAAACGCCGATTTAATCGCCGTCGTCCAAAACGGCGCAATAGTAGAGACGGGCAACCACGACGAGCTCATTTCGCGGCCCAACAGCGCTTACGCTTCGCTCGTTCACCTCCAAGAAGCAGCTTCCTTAAACCGTCTGCCTTCCTCACGGACAGCCTCTAAGGTACAGGACGACCAAAACCCGCCCCCTTTTTAATCGTTTTTCTGCAGTAATTTGACGCCAGTTATTGCAGCGTGAGATATTCACGTGACGGAAGCATAAGGTTTTCGAGGGAACTTTCTAGAACGACGACGAGGAGCTTCGGGGCGAGCTTCCGCTCGGAAAAATCTCTGAGCAGATTCGGCGGGGACGGGCCCGAGGTGTCGAAGCCTCCGCGGGTATCTTCCGGAAGGTTGTACTCCATGGTTCGGCCCGACTGGTTTTTACGGCGTTTTCGGGACGTTTTGCGCCTTCATCGCCGGGGCGCAGATGCCACTGTTTGCGCTGGGCGTCACTCAGGCGCTCATATCTTATTACATGGACTGGGATACTACGCAGAAGCAAGTGAAGAAGATCGCATTCCTCTTCTGCGGCGGCGCCGTGATAACCGTCGTCGTCCACGCCATAGCGCACACGTGCTTTGGGATTATGGGCGAGCGGCTTACTCTGCGTGTTAGGGAAAAGATGTTTAACGGTAATCAAGACGAGGAAAAAATTCGATTTTTCTTTTTTGGATGAACTTATATATATCGTATGTATTTACCGTGGCAGCTATGTTGAAAAACGAGATAGGATGGTTCGACGACGTCAACAACACGAGCTCGATGCTTGCGTCTTTGTTAGAAAGCGAGGCGACGCTGATAAGGACGGTCGTGGTCGACCGTTCGACCATTCTATTACAGAATGTAGGCTTAGTCGTCACCTCCTTCGTCATCGCCTTCATGCTCAACTGGCGCCTCACCCTCGTCGTGATGGCGACTTATCCACTAATTATCAGCGGCCACATCAGCGAGGTAATAAATTAAATCTCCATTTTCCTGTCCCTTCCTATTCCAAGAATAGGCTAAAGAACTCAACTTTTCTTTTATTTTTTTTTTCGTTTTCAAGAAACTCTTCATGAAAGGCTATGGAGTCGACCTAAGCAAGACGTACCTCAAGGCCAACATGCTGGCCGGCGAGGCGGTGAGCAACATACGAACCATAGCAGCCTTTTGCGGGGAGGAAAAAGTGACCGATTTATACTCCCGTGAGCTCGTCGAGCCGTCGAAGAGCTCATTCAGGCGAGGCCAAGCCGCTGGGATATTCTATGGCGTTTCTCAGTTCTTCATATTCTCTTCGTATGGGCTCGCCCTTTGGTACGGGTCGACCCTAATGGAAAGGGAGCTGTCGAGCTTCAAGTCTGTGATGAAGTCGTTCATGGTGCTGATAGTCACCGCCTTGGCCATGGGCGAGACGTTAGCCATGGCGCCCGACCTTTTGAAGGGAAACCAAATGGTGGCTTCAGTTTTCGAAGTCCTCGATAGGGAGGAGCGAGATACCGAACGACGTAGGAGAAGAAATCCCAAGAGTCGAAGGCTCGATTGAGCTGAAGAACGTCGAGTTCAGCTACCCAGCGAGGCCCAATGTCTTGATTTTCAAGGATTTCAACCTTAAGGTTCATGGCGGTCGGAGTATGGCTCTAGTCGGCCAGAGTGGCTCAGGGAAATCGTCGGTTATCTCCCTTATTCTCAGGTTCTACGATCCTACTTCTGGGAAAGTAATGATAGACGGTGAGCCCTCTTTCTTATATACGCAGGGAGCTAAACCCTAGTTTTTAGGGGTTTTTCCTAATTCCGCTGCTATTCCAACAATTGCAGGGAAGGACATCAAGAAACTGAAGCTAAAATCGGTGAGAAAGCACATCGGACTGGTCCAGCAAGAGCCGGCACTGTTCGCCACGACGATCCACGAAAACATCCTCTACGGCAAGGAAGGAGCGACGGAGGCGGAGATAATCGAGGCGGCGAAGCTAGCCAACGCGCACGGCTTCATCAGCTCGCTCCCCGAGGGATACTCGACGAAGGTCGGCGAGCGCGGGGTGCAGCTCTCCGGCGGGCAGAAGCAGAGGGTGGCCATAGCTCGAGCCATACTTAAGAATCCGGCGATCTTATTGCTCGACGAGGCGACCAGCGCGCTAGACGCCGAATCGGAGCGAGTGGTCCAGGCGGCGCTTGACCGGCTGATGAAGAACAGGACGAGCGTGGTGGTGGCTCATCGGCTGTCGACGGTGGAGAGAGCCGATCAGATATCGGTGCTCCAAGATGGGAAGATCATCGAGCAAGGAACGCATTCGAGCCTCGTGGAGAATAAGGATGGAGCGTACTATAAATTGATAAGCTTGCAGAGACAATTACAGCACCATTGATTAGTAGGTTTTGAACGGGTGCCTGGCGATGCTTTTTACACATATTTTTTTTCTGGTTTTTTTTTATTGGGCTTCTTATTAACATTTTTAATACATTTGTGCTTGATTGCAAATTGTTGGAAGATATGGTGAACGTTGTAATTAGTATTAGCTTGTGTGCTCCTCCGTTCTGAACAACAATGGGTTCCTTCATTCGAAGCCGAAGACCATGAACAGCAAAAAATGTCGAGGACATGGACGTAATACATATTCTATTTTCTTTATATTTTTTTCCCCAAAATTACATAGTTTCATAATTAGAAAATTACATCGTTGATTAACTATGTGATAAAAAGTTGGATGCTATAAGACAGGCGGTATTTTGTTGGCGTGTCCTCTGACTCTTGTGCATAGTAATTTGCACTTTTTCTTTTATGGCTAGTAAATAAATAATCTGAAGATGAAGAAATAATTTCTCCATTTTTCTTCTCTTCCCAATTCAAAGCATGTCGTTGAAAATCTATAAATGAGTGCTAAACTGACAACAGTCATTCACAGACAGTATTAACCTCCATGGAAACAACCACGTCATCGCCGTCTGCCGCCGCCGCCATTCACAGAGAGTATTAACCTCCATGGAAACAACCACGTCATCGCCGCTGCCGCCGCCGATGCGGCGGCGCAGGCTCCTGCACCTATGAACGCGTCGAATGCTCCGCCGCCGTTTCTGGTGAAAACCTACGACATGGTTGACGACGCGAGCTCCGACGCGATAGTTTCGTGGAGAGTCCCACTAACAACAGCTTCGTCGTTTGGGATTCGTCGGAGTTCGCCAAGGAGATGTTGCCCAAGTATTCGGGAGTTACTATTCACCGTCCCTTTTACTTGTCACCGTCGCCTAAAGGGCTGGAAAAAGACGTTTTTGCCCTTATAATTTTTAAATTAATTTAAAAAGAAAAAACTAACTAAATATATAATTCCACTACGAAATACTGAAAACTACATACACAAATAAATTCGAACGATCGATCGATGCGGAAAAAAAAATTCGATTTAACATTTAGCACCGGCCGATCGATATTTTCGGCCCTGCAGTGTACGGGCCGAACGATGCAAAATTTCGATCAGCCCGAACAGTTTGGGCTTTATTTTGGGCTTGTCAATGTGAATTAATTGGAGGGAATTTAAAGTGAAGAGTTGTTGTCCCACATTGGAAAAACAACATGGTTTCACCACCTTATATATAGATGTGAATTTTATGGGTTTTAAATTAAATAGCTAATATTATGCCACTTGTAAGTCGCTCGCGTGCGCGCAGGGGGGTGCAAATCAGGTCGACTTGTGTGCGAGCGCACACAAAAATGTCGGACCGAATACAGTGGGGCCTGACCAACCCCCGTTTTGCTCCGGTTTAACTTTTATTCCTCCGGATTTAAATTTCTTAGAAAATTAAAATACGGCGAACGAAATTTTCGGCCGGGCTGTGCAAGGGCCGATCGAGATTTTCGGCCCGACCTGTGCGGGCCGATCGAAATTTTCGGCCCAACCTGTGCGGGCCGAAAAAATCGTTCAGCCCGTACACTGCAGGGCGGCCGAACGGAATTTTCCGGCCAGGCAGTGTCCGAGCCGAAAATGTCGATCGGCTCGCACGCAGCCGGCAAAAATTTCGTTCGGCTCGTGCACTGTAGGGCCGAAAATATCGATCGATCGGTCCTAAAATGTTTAAATCGAATTTTTTTCCGTATCGATCGATCATTCGAATTATTGGGGTATGTAGTTTTCAGTATTTCGTATCAGAATTATATATTTAGTTAGTTTTCTATTTTTAAATTAATTTAAATATCATAAAGGCAAAGTCTTTTTCCAGTCCTTTTAGGGGCGGTGACAAGTAAAAAGGGGGCGGCGTATAGTAATCCAATATTGTAAGCACAACAATTTCTCAACTTTGTCAGGCAGCTCAATACTTTACGTATGTTTTGTTGAATATCCATTGTTTTCATTGGCTGAATTTAGATTACCAAGTGTTTCTTTGATGGAATTTGATGTGAACTTGATCACTGTATTGGTAGCCATATTTCTCACCATGAAGCATCTATCTATCTTGTATCACTTGATGCTCGTTTTTTGCTGATGCTATTCTTCTCTTCTTCTTTTTTTCCCTTCCCATGGGGACTGTGCTTTGATATATGGATACATTTTGAAGTAGGACAGCACTGACACTTGTCGTGTGAGAATGCATTGAAGTTACTCTTTGGGCCATTTTATCTTAACTCTTCTATACGCCGTCTTTGGACAAAAAAACGGGTTTTCGAAAGGCTCGACCCAGACCGTTGGGAATTTGCAAACGAAGGCTTCTTGAGATGCCAAAAGCACCTACTCAAGACCATCGCACGAAGAAAAACCTTCCCATGGACACTCTCCACACCAACAGTATCAGCCCAACAAATTCTCAGCCCTCGTCGGCATCAGCATATGTGTTGAGGGTCGGGAAATTCGGGCTCGAGGAGAAGAAGTCGAGAGGCTGAAACGAGACAAAAACGTGCTCATGCAAGAGCTCGTCAGATTAAGGCAGCAACAGCAAACCTGTTAGGTGAGCTTGCACCGTTCCAAGCAAACTGTGGTGTTGAATATTCAAAGGAAAAAAAAATCGGCTAGCATGCTAACAAGGAAGCTTATTCTTCACGGGGTTGGCAATGAGATTGTCAAAAGGGGACGCGTATTTTCTTTTCTCATATTCACATTGAATATGTTAGAAGTGATCGCCTATAAATAGGCTTCATAGGAAGCAGTACAAAAATCGCCTTAGAGCCTCAGGCCACATAAAAATATCACCACAACATCGTCAGCGAGGGTTTATTCCTCGGTCACCTTTTTTTCTCCGATATTTCTTTGTAGCTTTGATTCTCCGTTGTTGGAATAGCTGCTTTTGTACACGTCAGTGTACGTGTCTGTAATATCTCCACATAATAAAGAAGTTCTACCCTCCGGCCGTGGACGTAGGTCATTCTGACCGAACCACGTAAATCTCGTGTCACTGTCCAAATTATTTTTCGTCTCATTTATTTATTATCGTCATTTTTCGGACAAAATAATTATCGGGAATTCTCCGCATATCCTACAAATTGGTATCAGAGCCAACCCGATTTATTTTTTAGCCACCATGACGATAACAAAGATGTCAATTGAAAAGTTCGACAGAAATGTCAACTTTGCAATGTGGAGTCTCAAGATGGAGGCCATACTCATTCAAGCGGTTGCGAGGTGGCGCTTGAAGGGCAAAGAAGAAACCAACGAAATGAGGACGATCAATTAAATGAATGGACAAGAAAGCCAGATCGGATTATATTAAATCTCTCTTACGAGGTTTTACAAGAAGTTGCCATGAGACGACGGCACATGGGTATGTGGGATGCGTTAAAAGCTATCTACATGAAGAAGACAAAGGAGAACCGGCTTTATTTAAGCAGAAGCTATACAGTATGAAAATGACGGAAGGTACTTCTATTCTTTCGCATCTCGATAAATTCGATTCTATTCATTATTGATTTGGCGAACGTAGAAGTCAAAGTGACGGACGAAGATCAGGCCATAATATTGTGTGTTCCCTTCCCTCGTCTTTTAAAGCATTTTCGCCGACACCATAATCTATGGGAAAGATACGATATCGTATGCTAGTGTCAAATCTGCTTTACAATCGAAAAGAACAGATAGACAGGGACATTACGGGAGAAACAAGTGGTATAGCCAGGCAAAAAGGCCTATTGGCACGGGGAAAGACCAGAACGTAGAGACGCTGAAAGTAGCAGATCTAAAGAAAGGTCGAAATCCAGGTACAGAAATAAAGTCTGTAATTTTTGCAAGAAAAAAGGGACACATTAAAGCTGATTGTTTTAATTAAAAAATAAGGAGAAAA